>PVJC01009477.1:0-45824 GCA_004026665.1 Murina feae | reverse complement strand
ATAACTTTTCTTCCCTCCCTCATTTTCTTTCATCCTACCTTTGCCATACATTCTTCTCTACTTACTGCCACTGTTTTAATACCTATCTATCTACCTGCCTAATTATCCACTATCATTTATCTTTTTTTCTTTTCTGACTTCTACTTTTAAAATCTGTCCCCAGTACACAACTATACTTGATTTTCATTATAGGCCCTACAGTTCACTTATACATCCTCTTTTTTCAACTCCGCTGTCCACTGACTCTTTTACAAAATTCTTCCCTCCATCCTGTTGCACCTCTCCCCCACCTGGTTACTTCCCCCAAACTCTCCCTTGGCTGCTGCTCCGCCTGCCTCCTGCCCATCTCTCCATCTCCTGGCTCCCCTGGGGGTTCACCCCAGCTCTGAAGGGAGATAGGGCCTCTCACAGGAGACCCCTGCCCCTGTGTAAGAGAAAATGGAGCCAACGAGAGAGTGGGCCCAGGAGGCGTGTGTGAGAAAAAGAGAGCAGGTCTCCTTCCCTCACTAAAGCTTCCCCTCTGCTGGCTGGTTCTGCCCCCACTGTCGTGGGCCTGAGTGGGTCCCTCGCAGTCTTAGCAGCCACTGTGCGTGTGCCCCGGAACCCAGCCAGACCGATTGCAGCCCCTCTGCCTCCAGCTGCCCAGCCAGCCCACCACTGCTGCGGCTCCGATGGGCCTGGGTGGGTCATAGGAAACACATGCACAGAGGCTTAGCAGCTTCTGTGCGTGTGTGCCCCGGAACCCACCCAGGCCCATCGCAGCCCCCCGGGCGGCTGGCTGGTCCGACCCCCAAATTGGTTGCGATGGGCCTGGGTGGGTTCGAAGGAGGCTTAGCAGCCTCTGTGCGTGTGTGCCCCGGGACCCACCCAGGCCCATCGCAGCCCCTGGGGCAGCCGGCTGGTCCCACCACCACTGTGGCTGCGATGGGCCTGGGTGGGTTCAAAGGAGGCTTAGCAGCCTGCATGCGTGTGTGCCCCGGGACCCACCCAGACCAATCACAGTCCCTCGGCCGGCTGGTCCCGCTTCCCCCGCGATGGACCTGAGTGGGTCGCTCCGAGGCTTAGCATCCTGTGTGCGTGTGTGCCCCGGCATCCACCCAGGCCCATCACAGTCTCTGGGCCGGCTGGCTGCCCCCCCTCCCCCCCTGCGATGGGTCTGGGTGGGTCTCACAGAGGCTTTAGCAGCCTCCCTGCGTGTGTGCCCCTGGACCCACCTGGGGCGGCCGGCTGGTCCCACCCCCGCATTGGCTGCGATGGGACTGGGTGGGTTTGAAGCAGGCTTGGCAGCCTCTGTGCGTGTGTGCCCCGGGACCCACCCAGGCCCATAGCAGCCCCTGGGCCGGCTGGTTTCGCCCCCACTGTCGAGGGCCTGAGTGGGTCCCTCGGAGGCTTAGCAGCCTCCGTATGTGTGCCCCTGAACCCACCCAGACCAATCGCAGCCCCTCTGCCGGCTGGTCCCACTTCCCCCGCGATGGGCCTGAGTGGGGTCGCTCTGAGGCTTAGCAGCCTGCATGCCTGTGCCCCGGGACCCACCCAGGCCAATCACAGTCTCTGGACCAGCCGGCCGCCCCCGGGGCTGCGATGGGCCTGGGTGGGTCGCTCCGAGGCTTAGCAGCCTCCGTGCATGTGTTCCCTGGGACCCATCCAGGCCCATCGAAGCCCCCGGGCTGACTGACTGCTCCCGACCTCGGCTGCCACCTCTATTTGCGGCAGAGGCCGCAGTCTGTGGCTTCTTGCCGGCTCCCACCTCCGCCATCTTGATTGGACTATTTTGCATACAGTCCCTCTGATTGGCTGGTGGGCGTGGCTTACCCCATCCCGAAGAAATGGTTAATTTTACTATTTCCCTTTTATTAGTTTAGATATATATATGTGTGTGTGTGTGTGTGTGTGTGTGTGTGTGTGTGTCACTCCTTCCTTCCCTCTTCCTTGGCTTGGTGAATCTTCATGCAGAAAGTCAATCCTAGCTCCTCAGAACCCACCCTTGCTGGAGTGACCTCTGTTTTTTTTTTTTTTCTTTCTCACAAAGATTCTTTCTAACCTCTAAACTGGCGGTCAGACATCCCTCTAGGGGTCCTGAATCTCAAGAGAGTGAGGCCAGGCTGGGAGACCCCCTCTCATCCATGAATCTTCATGCATCGGGCCTCTAGTTTAACATATAAAATTAAAACACTTTCAGGCTTTGAATGGCACTGGCATTCATAACGTGCTGGGATAAGGAAAAAAGTAATTATAGCCATAATATTTGAAACATAACATTCTCATCACTATTCAAAGTGAGAAGGACCTGAGATAATGTGGATTTTGAATGAAGTAAAATAACCAAAGGGTCAAATGTGAGACAGTATTATTTTCTAAATTCTCTCATTGTCATTTAAATTATTTTTTGAAGTTCTAGGAAAGTCCACAGCATTGGCTTTATTAAAAATATTCACAGCACTTTATAGTTCTACTCATATTAATCTACTACCCTAAATTTAGACCTGAATAATACATTATAAATCTAATCCAACCCAAACATGCAAAATAAAACATGGTAAAGTCAAATGATTAAATGATTTTAACAATATCACAAAATAGTTATTGGAAAGCCAATACTAAAAAGAAGCTCTGTGTACATATACATTTCCTTAAAAATTGTCTTTCTAGTCAAATATTTTTGAGATTAAGATAATAACTATAATGCAAGCCTTAAAATGTGAATTATTCCAATAATTATGATATATTTTTTATCTTGACGTACTTACACACCAACAAAATTCTTCCGTAACACATAGGATCCAGTCTTCACACTTTAGATTTTATTCAAATTAATCTCCTTTACATCTTTCCTTTTTTCATCTTGTAATCATTGAATGTGTGTCTGTCTTACCTATTAACACATACCATGAATCACTTGTTCACTAGTTTGTATTTATATGTATGTGTTGTTATGTCTCTCCTTCACACCTCATGGTTTTATTTAGTTAGTTTTACATTAATGTGCTCAGCAGCCACTTTGGGTAATGTATTCATATTTCCCCCCAAACCATAAATCCTACAGATTGAAAAATATATATATTTAAGACTGTAGGCTTATTTCTACCTCTATACAAAAATCCCCCTTGTGGGGCTCATTTGCAGGAGTTCCTCACCAGCTGATGCCTCTGATTTTCATCCTGCATTTTGGGATTTGAGGGCTGGCTCACCTACCAACTCCAAATCATAACTCAGCCTGTCCAGCAGGGTTGCTTCAGAAAACTCCTGTTATGGCTGGTTCAGAACATCATCCTATGTCCTCTGGAGCCCAGTGGGCTGCTTAGCTTAGCTTTTTCTTGGGGTGAGTTCCCTGGACCAAGGTTTGTTGTACCTAAGTAAGGAAGTTGAACTCGGGGCTCCTTAAACTTCTGTGAAACCCTGCAGTCACTCTGGGATCATAGAGGCTGCCTTTTACTTATTTTTTCTCTATTTCCTAGCACTTGGAGATAGCTTACATAATAAAAGTTTTACAGTGTGGTTTTTTTTGTTTGTGTTTGTTTTTGCTTAATATCTTCACCTTTTTCACCCAGTCCCCCAACCCTCTTCTCCTCTTTTTTTTGTTGTTATTTGTTTGTTTGTTTGTTTTCAACACACTTTCCAGACAGATCAGAAGGCAGGAGAAGCTAATGTATAGCAACAAAGAAACAAACAATAAGAGATGATAGACTATAAGCTTTCTTAATAAAGATTAATTCTTCCATCCCGTAAAATGAATGAGAAGTGTTTGTCAATACCCCCACATCTTGGCCATCACTATGAATAGAATAACACCAGCTGTCTGACAATGCCTGGCATAAAGAACAGGTTCATGTGGAGGAAATACAGAGAGGTTGGTTGTATTAATACGTTGACTAAAGAAAGTACTGATCCAAAGTCCCATATATCGGCCTCATAACGTCTTTGATCTCATAGCAATTACTCTATAAAGAATTGTTATTAAGTCCACAAATAAGTTATAAAGAGGTAATTGGTACATACTCTTGTCTTCTGTGTTTTCTCTCTTCTGTATTGATATACTTACTGGACTTAGGGACCATTCAGGTAACCCAGAATGATCTATTTAAAATCCATAATTTACACCTGGAGAGATCCTTTTTCCATAAAAAGGCACATTTATGTTTCATGGGACATATTCTTTGAGGGACCATTCCTCCACACAGTACAATCAGCACACTTTCAATGGGCTGTCTATACTAAGGCCTGAGAAGGTTGTTTCTAGCCCCAGACATCAAGATTTCAATTGTAATTCAGAGTTTATTCTTATTTCTCTTCTTTTCCAGAATAACTATAAAACAGGGGGATTTTACATTAGTAAAGTAATCTTTAGTTGAAACAAATAAAAGCTGTTCTTAATTAAGTAATTATGGATTAGCTATGAATTGAAAGTATTTTCTGGTTTTGGAAGGTGCTTATACAGGTATACAATTTTCAAAACCTATCTAACTTAACATTTATGCATTTTATTGTATACAAATTATATCTTAAAAGGAAAATATGACCTTTATAGATAAGGGAGATTCTCTTTTGTCTCAAAGAGATTCCTCTTGCCCTTCTTTCAATGTGAGGTTTGGTAAGTTCCATCGCAAATTTATTCAATGTTTTTAAATTTTCTGTGTTGCTTTACATACATTATTTTATGATATACAAGGCTGTTTAAGATAAGTAAAGTGGTATTATTATTCTCATTTTATCGCTGAATAGTCTGCTAGTAAATAGGATAGCCTGAGTTAGAATTCAGATCTTCATCTCCAACCTGCTTTTACTTACACTCCATTACCCTGCATCTCAAATGCCCAGATTGGCAGCCAGATCCAGATATCATAGAGGACACTAAAAATAGCAAGACAAACATAAGAAGTGTTCAAGCTTGTGAAACTAAGCTGGATACAATCAAGATTGTGTTACGGTTTAGAAAAACCATGATAATGTTCTACACATAAGTCACTGACTAATGAGCTGTTTTGTGATAATTGTTGAATAAATGGAGCCATAGAGAATTTATTTTACTTCCCATTCTGGTATCCACACTTTCTAAGGCTCAGCTAAGTGTGCATTACATATATATATATATATATATATATATATATATATATATATATATATATGACATTTATTAATAAACTCAATGAAGTTGTTCTTGGTAAGCACAGGAAAGAAAGATAAAGGATATGAGTAATCTCAAATAATAAAAATGTATCAATTCAACTAGTGTTAATTACTAAATAATATCAGAAAATATCAAGTACTTATTCATTGAATGAATTATATGTAATTGTCTCATCCTTTAATTCTCCTGAAACTACAAATTAAAATAAAACCTGAAAGCTTTGGTCTGTGGGAGGAACATTATAAACTAAAACAAAGTTTATCTAAAGAACTGAGAGTTCAATAATAATAACTTTTGTAGTTATTATTTACAAAATGCCTACTATGTTCTGTGCTGTCAGAAAGGAATATTTAGGTACTTATGCATGGTTAGGCTTTTCTGAGCAAATTTTAGTGGAACTTGCATAAAATATTGTTTTGGAAATTAAATGAAGACTGAATAATCATAGAAACTGGGAGAGATTTACCTCTCTAAATGTATTTTTAATTAAAAGGGACACAAAACCCAGAACACTAGAAATATGCCAATACATTACATTCAGAACATTATCCTATATAATAAAAGATAAATGTGCAAATTGACCATCCCTCTGCTACACTCAAGCCACACCCACAAGCCATGCCCACCAGCCAATCATGAGCAAGTATGCAAATTAACCCAACTAAGATGGCCACAGCCACAGAGCTGGAGTGAGCAGAAGGCTTAGGTTGCCCCCAGCAATAGAGGAAACCAAGCTTCCCACTTGCCCTGGCAGACCTGGGTTCTGCTCAAATTACAAAGTTTCAATTATAAAATATAAATAAGTCCCAGATATCTGCTTCCATCTGGCCATGGCCTCTGCCCAAGGAGGGGCTGGGAGCCTGAGTTGCCAGGGGTGACACAGACTTCCAGCATACCTGGGCTCCACTCAAGGCTACAAAGTTCCAATTATAGGAGATAAATAAATCCCAGACTGGGGGGAAAAAAAGAGTAGAGGCTGGGAGCTTGGGTCACCCAGGGGCATGGTCAGCCTGAAAATGGCCCTCAGACCCTCACCCAGGCTGGGCACAACCCCATGGTGTGAGGGTCACTGCTGGGGGGTTGGCCAGCCTTCAAACAGCCATCAGTCCCTCATCCAGGCTGGCCAGGTACCCGAGCAGGGACACTCACCCTGAAGGGAGTGTGGCCAGCCTGAAAATGGCCATCAGTCCTTCACCCAGGTTGGCCATACCCCCATGGGGTGAAGGTCCCTACTGGAGGGCTTTGCCAGCCTTTAAACAGCCATCAACGCCTCACCCAGGCTGGCCAGGCATCCCAGCAGGACCCCCACCCTGATCCGGGACACCCTTCAGGGCAAACCAGCTGGTCCCCACCCATGCACCAGGCCTCTATCCTATATAATAAAAGGGTAATATGCAAATTGACCCTAACAGCAGAACTACTGAGAATGACTATGACACACACTGACCACCAGGGCAGATGCTCAATGCAGAAAGTGCTCCCTGGTGGTCAGTGTGCTCCACAGGGGTAGCTCTGCTCAGGCACAAGCCAGGATGATGGCTGTCAGCACAGTGGTGGTGGCAGGAGACTCTCCCACATCCTTAGCAGCATTAAGGATGTCGACTGCAGCTTAGGCCTGCTCCCCACTGGCAAGTGGACACCCCTGAGGGCCCCCAGGCTGCTAGAGGGATGTCTGACTGCCAGCTTATGCCTGATCACCCAGGTAGCAGGCCTAAGCCAGACGGTGAACATCCCCCGAGGGGTCTCAGACTGCAAGAGGGCACAGTCTGGGCTGAGGGACCACCCACTCCCTGAGTGCACACATTTGTATGCACTGGGCCTCTAGTATATCATATAAAATTATATTCCAGAGCAGGGGTCCTCAAATTTTTTAAACAGGGGGCCAGTTCACTGGTCCTTAGACCATTGGAGGGCCAGACTATAGTTTAAAAAAAAAACAAAAACTATGAACAAATTCGTATGCACACTGCACATATCTTATTTTAAGCAGGACAGGCAGCAGCAGCAAAAACACTTGGCAGGCCGGATAAATGTCCTCAGTGGGCTGCCTGTGGCCTGTGGGCTGTAGTTTGAGGATGCCTGTTCCAGAGGGTAAGAATCACAGACCTCCCATTCTTTTCCCCAAAATAATTTGTTTACCTTAGGGAAATTAAGTTTCTTTCCTTTTTCTAGGAGAAGAGGGAGGCATTATGTATATAAACCCCCAGATTCATATTTTCAGGGTTCCTGTACTTTGTTAGAAGCCTGTCTATCTGTGTCTTATTGGAATATAGGAAACCAATGAAGCTGTCACTGTAAATAATAACATTATCTCTGCTTAAGAAACCTCTTGTTTGCATTAGGGTAATATAAATAAATATAGATAATAAAAACATGTCAGTATTAGGAGCTTTATATACAGTAGCAATAATAATAGCAATGTTTTATTAATTAGCATAAGTAAATACTATAAATGTAAAAATTATTAACTATATTCAATTAATTATAAAATGCTAATATCTTGAATATTTACATATTTTGAATATGTAACATTTCTTATACTAAAATACATAACTGCATTATATTACATAGAAACTATACTATTTATGCAATAAATATAGACTATAAGATATTTGTCTATGATAAATGGTCAGTAAGCCTTCTATTATATATAAATAAATACCTAATATTATTAGTGTTTAACAATAATTATTGAATACTTGATATCTGGCAAGTTACCTAAATTTCTGGGCCTCAGATTTCTCATCTACAAAATGAGTACAATAATTTTGCCTCTCATAAAGTACCCTAATAATTTAAATAATTCATATATGTAAAATTATTAGAATAGTGTATAAAATTATTCTTATATATAGCAAGTTTGTTAGAAACATATTATTGTCCCACATTTGCAGATGGAAACAGCCCCAGAAGGATGAAGAACTTTGTCTAAGGAAACACATTTACTCGTTGGCAGGGTTTTAATCCAAGCATATGGCTCACTCTCATTTCAGCCCTTGTTCATTAAAAATCAGTCCACAGTGGTGTTGTAGTCTAGCCCATTACAAAATGAGACAAACAATATTGCAGAAAGTTGTTTTTTTTACATAAAATTAACTACATTCCAAAATTATGTCATTTCCCTGTCTTTTAATGTTAAAACATGTTTTCTTTTCTAAAATCAGTTGAAAGCACATAGCAGGTTTTATTTTTATTTGTTTCCTCTTAAGTGGTAAATTTAAACCTGACACTCTATGTCAGTCTTAGCAGTTTTATTTTATGATTTATTACACTTGTCCTTAAATTAACATCTGATAAATACTCACTAAATTCTTTAGCTCTTTCATTATATATCACCAGTTTTAGAAATAAAAAAATTGATTTTTAGGGCATTTATTCAAGTTTTCTATGGTTGCATACCTGTGTCAGAAAAGAACAATAATCTTTAGTCAGCTAAATCTTTCAAGTGCATTCACACTTACAACACTGCATCCAACCATATAATCTACTCTACTAAAAGCGTAATATTGAAATTGACCATTTCTACAGGATGCCTAAGCTACGCCCACCAGCCAATCAGAGTGGCTATATGCAAATTAACTCAGCCAAGATGGAGGCCAGCAGTGGAACCACGGAGGCAGGTGCAGTGCAGGCAGCATGGTGAGTGGAGCATACAGGACAGGTGACGAGCCTGGGTGTGTGAGGTGGGTGGGGCTGATGGGCAGGTGGGGGTGGTGTGTGTGAGGTGGGCAGGTGGCAGGCGGCAGGTTGGGCGGGTACAGGCTGGGCTGAGGGCCCCCCCAAATGCACAATATATTGTCCACTGGGCTCCTAGTTCAACTATAATCATTGCCACATATGTTTCAGTAAGGATGGACCACATATGTGATGATGGCCCCATAGCTCATAATGGAGCTGAAAAATTCCTATCTTCTCGTGACCACTTGGCTGTCCTAATGTCATAGCTCAATACATTGCTCATATGTCTGTGGGGATGCTGGTATAAATAAACCCACTGTACTATCAGTCCTGTAACAGTATAGCACATATGATTATGCAAAGTTTACAATATTTGATAATGATAATAAACAACTATGTTGCTAGTTTATATATGTACTATACTATACTTTTTATCGTTTGTGTGTGTGCTATTTCTACATATAAAACAAAAGGTTTGACTCTAGCATTTTGGCTCAGTGGATAGGGCATTGGCCTTTGGCATGAAGGGTCCCAGGTTCGATTTCAGTCAAGGGCACATGCTGGGTTGCTGGCACGGTCCCCAGTAGGGAGCATGCAGGAGTCAGCTGATCAATGATTCTCCCTCATCATTGATGTTTCTATTTTTCTATCTTTCCCTCTCCCTTTCTCTCTAAAATCAATAAAAATATTTATTTTTTTAAAAAAAAGGTTTGCTGTAGAACAAAATTTACAATGTTATAACAGCTGGTAGCAAGCATCCTTATACATCTCCTGTTTACCTCATCTCTTCATTGTATCATTTTCTCTTGAGCTTGATTTAATCTCTGGTTGTTTTGTAAAGTAACATGTTGTATAGGCTTGCAGCCTAGGAGCAATAGGCTATACCATACAGCCTAGCTGTGTAGTAGGTTATACCACATAAGACTGTGCAAGGCACTCTATGAGGTTCATAGGATGAAACTGACTAAAGATGCATTTCTCAGAACATGTCCCCATCCTGAAGCTGCGCATGACTGTACTTTAACACTACATCCTAAGAAGGTTAGCAGGCACTTTCATGACCTCAAAACAATAAAAAATAATTAAACTACTTGCCTGAAACACTTTTCTACTGAAGTAATACCTACACAGCAAAATGTCAAGATGATGTCTGGTTGGTAGGAGGTGAAGCAGAATTTTCAATCTATTCACTAAACATTTACTTAGTAAAAGAACATAATACTCCCAACACTTAAATATAAACTGATCATAAAAGATGTCTTGTAATTTCAGCCAGAGTCCCAAATATTGCTAACTCAAGTACAATTTAAAATAAATATCAATTATCTAGAGATTCTCTCATGCCTATTCTGTGTGGGTAAATTATTAGGGAGGGATACAGGGGTATTATACTATCCTTAAGAATTACTGATGAGCAAGGAATATATATTTATGTTCTTTACTCCAAAGTAAAGAAAATATCTGTAATTATACCGTAGTATAGGAGATAAAGTCAATCCTTGTGTTCTGTAATATACATTGGAAAATGTAATTTATGTATTATGAAAAATATCATCAAATGCTAATAAAAGCACAGTGAAGACCTTAGTTCAAGTAATCTTTATAAAAACCATATGCAGTGGATACTATTATTATCCTACTCTATAGTATAGACTAAGAAACTAAGACATAAAGAGCATAAGTTGCTTGCCCAACAAGGAAAGCCAGAAATGAACCCTAGCTATATCAGTATTCTTCACTATTATAAAATACACTATCTATAACATACTGCTAAACATTATAATGTAGTGAAGTATTGACTTACACAGTTTTGAGGTTCTTTTCAGGTGAGAAAAAAATGAAATCCTCATATACATTTCAGGTATGAATGAAATACACAACTGTGTTTAATGTTATACATTGCTTGCCTGAACGTCTTAGCCTGAAAATTCATCCCTTCTTTAATAGTTTAAATCTATGTGCTATTCTATCATATTTTAGTTTTTAAAACAGAATATATGAAACTAAAATTCCCAAAAATATTTGGATCCTTATATTAATTGAGTTAGGCAATAGAAATGTTATCACCATTTTCATATGAAGTTTAAATAGCCATGACCTTCAGCCATGAGCATGCTTAGAGAGAGGAAGAGAGAAGGGAGAGAGAGAGAGAGAGAGAGAGAGAGAGAGAGAGAGAGAGAGAGAGAGAGAGATGAGCTACTCTGGCTGGGCTTGTCTCCTTTCTTTTTGTAAAATATATTTTATTGATTTTTTTACAGAGAGGAAAGGAGAGAGACAAGGAGTTAGAAACATTGATGAGAGAGAAACATCGATCAGCTGCCTCCTGCGCACCTCCTACAGGGGATGTGCCCACAACCAAGGTACATGCCCTTGACCGGAATCGAACTCAGGACCCTTCAGTCCGCAGGCTGACACTCTATCCACTGAGCCAAACCAGTCAGGGCAAGTCTCCTTTCTTTTGAGAGACAGATTTCTCTTAAACATTAGATGCCACTTAAGTTATTAGAAATTATGTCACAGTCAGTTTGCTGGAGTCCTGGAAGTGGATCAGGGAGGAGCCATGATGGATGAGGGAAGGCACACGTGGTTCAAGCAGCAGCTATTTACTAACTGGTCTAATATATTTCCGTTGTAAACAGTTTAGCTCTAGTGGTGCATAGTGGAAGGGAGGGAGGAGCAACCTATGGCATCCTCACACAATTTACATTCTAGGATATGTCACTGAAAAGGCAGGATTTAAACCAATAAGTGTGCCAGTTAGAAAAAAAGGGGAGTATTCTCATATCTTGGAAGGAAAGAAGTTTTCTCAGAAAGTGAGGAAAATTCAAGCTTTGATGTGGTCTTTAGTAAAACATGGTCTCTCTGGTTAGGCAGCCAGTCAATCTAGCAACAGCATTTCTTTGAGGTCAGAGCCTGTTAGCCTCAGAAAAGCTTTCTGTGGCACAGTCAGCCAGTGCTTTTCTCAGGGCCGTATTTAATCAACTGTGAAAGAAATGAGGGATTCAGAGGTCTTGATGTTAAGGGCAAAAGAATCTAAACATCAGGTTAAGAAGAAACAAACACATTATTCAAATCCTGAGAGAGATGTAGTCCTTCAAAGTCCTTCTGCTGGAAATAGGAAGAGATTACCTTAATAGTCATGACCTCATGCTTCATAATCTGGGGGAAAACACCCAGGGAAATTAAACCTGGGACATCAGCCGTTCTGAACTTTTCCCATTCATTGTGTTACTTTTACTATTATTTTAAAATATTTTATTGGTCAAATTCTAAGTCCAATGTAGATAAAATTGTGGAGAAATCAGAGGAGCGTAGTTTTGAAAATGGTTCATTTAAATCTTTCCCAACCCTCCTTCCCATCTCCTTTCCTATAGCCCACTCCATTGATATTTCATTTAACAACATATGAATGACTTCACACTAACACAGTCAGGTATCCCAAAGCAAATTTTGCATTCCTATTCCTGCTATTACTTACTAAAAGCTAAATGAAAATATTTATTTCTCTTTGTATCCCAGGAAACACAGATACATTTCAAGCACTAAAAATAATTTCTGGAATGTTTTAAATTAAGGGCAATGTTTTCCTCTAGATGAAATGCATTCATTTTAATCATTCATTCTATTTATTCATTTGGAAATCAATAAAGAAACCAATTAATTTTGCAAGTCACTAAAGCAAATTTTCCATTTAATTGAACAAATAGGTGTTAAAGAAAAGATAAAACATGTATGGCTACATTTGCCTCTTGATAGAAGTCTCTAGAGACTATACTAAGCTCGACTTCATAAAATTATCCAGCCTCTGATACAGAATAGACTATTTCCTTTGTGCATTTCACGTATAAAAACTATGCCTTTAGTTGATTTCTGAGGGTGTCTTCATTTTCATTTGAGAATAGTCAGTTACCACCATTTTCCCACATCCTCATTTAAAGATAGTGAAATTAAAAAGACATTGATGTTCTACTTTTCAAGCAATGGGTCACTTCTGATTAAACGTCAATTGAACACTAATTTTCAGACTTAAAATAAATTGCTTTCTTTTCTTTTTAATCTGAACCCAATTTCCTGCTGCTTTCAGGTCACTAGATGATAATCAATTGATTTATGAATCAGCTGAAAGAAGATGCAAATTGAAAAAATAAAACAGAGGAGACTGATTTTTTTTAAGTTATGATGAAAATTTTAGAAATGACTCAATCTCATATATATATATCTATATATATATATATATATAATTTAGCAAACTTCACATTTATATAATATGTTTAGAAATGTTGAGTGCTCAAATTTAATTCATTTTAGGTTATTTATGATTTGTCGCTGGGTAAGAGTTCTAATCAAAGTTACCACACCAGAGTTTATAATTATTGTTATTGCATTGTGATTTGCTAGACTATCCAAATGTGAAGAGTGGGAGTAATTATCACCAATCTCTCAATATAGGCAGCACAGCACACTCAGTTAAATAGGATTTTTGAAACTGAGTTTGAATTCTGACTATATTTACTACTAGAAGCCCAGTGTGCAAAATTCATGCATGGGGGTGGGGGGTGAGGGTGGAGGTGTGTCCCTCAGTCACAGGGATCAGGCCTAAATGGGCAGTCAGACATCCCTCTCATAATCCAAGACTGCTGGCTCCTAACTGCTCACCTGCCTGCCTTTCTGATTGCACCTAACTGCCTCCCCTGCCAGCCCAATTGCCCCTATCTGTCCTCTCCTGCTGGCCTGGTTCCCCCAAACTGCCCTCCCCTGCAGGCCTGGTCCCCCCCAACTGCCCTTCCTTTCAGGCCTGATCCCTCCCAACTGCCCTCCCCTGCTGGCCTGGTCACCCACAACTGCCCTCCCTTGCTGGCCAACTTATGGCAGTCATCTTGTGTCCACATGGGGGCTGCCATCTTTGACCACATGAGGGTGGTCATCTTGTGTGTTGGAGTGATGGTCAATTTGCATATTAATCTTTAATTAGAAAAGATAGTGACCTTGAACATGTACTTTAGTTCTCTGACAAATTTCTTATGTGTGTTATTGAAATCTTAATATCATGTACTAAGAGTATTATTGTGTATTATTACTATACTAGAGGCCCAGTGCACAAAAATTTGTGCACTGGGGCGGGAGGGGTCCCTTAGCCTGGCCTGTGCCCACTCACAGTCTGGGACCCCCTGGGGGATTTCCACCTGCTGGAATGCCTGGCCAGCCTGGGTGAGGGGCTGATGGCTGTTTGCAGGCTTGCCAACCCCCCAGTGGGAACCCTCACCCCATGAGGGTGTGGCCATTCTGGGTGAGGGGCTGAGGGCCATTTTCAGGCTGCCCACAGCCCCTTCAGGGTTTGGGTTTTTACTGGGGTGACTAGGGAATTTATTTAACTTCTATACTTGAAACTTTGTTGCCTTTGTCCCCCACTTGAAGCCTGGGCTGCCCCTGGCAACCCAAGGTCCCAGCCTGGCAGGTATCTGGGGTTTATTTATCTTCTATAATTGAAACTTTGTAGCCTTGAGTAGAGCTCAGGGCCCACAGGGCCCTGGCTTCCTCCATTGCCTGGGGCAACTCCAGCTCCATGGCTGCTGCCATCTTAGTTGAATTAATTTGCATATTCGTTCCTGATTGTTTGGTGGGCGTGGCTTGTGGGTGTAACTGAGAGAGGGCTAATTTGCATATTACTCTCTTACTAGATTAGATTAGAGCCATAGTGCATGAAACTCATGGACTAGGGGTAGGAGGGGTATCCCTCAGCCTGACATGCACCCTCTCCAATCTGGGACCCCTTGGGGGATGTCTGATTGCCAGTTTAGGCCCAATCCCTGTGAACATCCCTCTCACAATCCTAGAGTGTTGGCTCCTAACTGCTTGGCTGCCTGCCAGTCTGATCGCCTCCTAACCACTTCCTTGATGGCCTGATGGATGCCTAACTGCTCTCTTGCCATCCTGGTCACCCACAACTTCCCTCCCCTGCCTGCCATCTTGTGGTGGCCATCTAGCCATCTAGAGGTAGCCATCTTGTGATGGTCATCTTGTGACATCTTGCAAGGGTGTCACATGGGAGTGTGACATCACCTAGGCTTTTATTATATAGGATTTTTGCGTTAATGACATATATTAATAATACATATAGAAATAATAGTTATGCTATTATTTAGTACAATTAAATAATATACTAAGCAAAAGAGAATGGCAGCTAGCACAAGGCAGCTACTCAATAACTGTTAACGCTTATCATTTTTATATTAATGAGTTTTACAAAACTCTATTTCCAGTGCTTAGTATTATTTCAAATATATTAATAAATACATGTGTATTTGAAAATAGTCATTGATACTGAGGAGGAGATAAACAAGAGAAGAGAAACGTGAAGCTATAAATACATGAAAATGTGTATAAATATGTGTGCTTGTTTATGTGTAGATACAGAAATAAAGACAAAATTTGCTTAAATAAATATTCTAGAAAGATATATGCACAAATATATATATGCAGTAACAGTACATTTGCATGTAAATGTACATATGTTGTATAAATATGTGCATATTTGTTATACATTTATGAAAAAATAAGCTTTACTTAAAGTAAATGATAAAATAGAGGCAATCACAGGATGCTAGTCCCAAATAATAGATTGGGGATTTAGGGAAGAGTCCTGAAAATTTTCATCCTGTAAAGAATACTTTCTGAACTTACTGGTAGTCTTGAAAGATAAGATGTTGTCAGGAAGAAAAGGGGTTAGCATACTTCAAGCAAAAGAAAACACATGCTAAAAAGCACACAGCTGGCCCAGGTCAGTGTGCTCAGTGGTTAGAGTATTGGCCTGCACATGGAAGGGTCATGGGTTTGATTCCTAGTCAAGGGGATGCACTTTGGATGTGGGTTCACTTCTAGGTGTGTGTTCCCATTCTGGACAAGTCAGGGCTTGTCCTGGAGCAACCAGTAGATGAGTCTCTCTCACATTGATAATTCCCTCTCTCCCTCTCTCATTCCCACCTCCCTTCTACTCTCTGAAAAGCATTGGGAAAAATATCCTCAGGTGAGGATTTACAGCAATTACAAAAGCATACCAATGAAGAACTTGCTCTGTAATTGAGCTGGATATTCTCAGAGTTTGGTGTTAATAAGCTAAAATGTTGAACTGTGGCAAGCAAATAAAGTAACGAAAAGGAAATAATTATTTTAACACACCATCAAGAGATTTGAACTTTACTGGGAAGATAACCAGAAAACATCTTTAAGATTTTGAACAGTGAGTGAGGAAGTCTGATAAGATTACTTCAGTGGCATCTAAATTCTAACATTCTATGATTTTATCATGGATATAGTACTTGAAAGATTATTTTTTCCAAATAGTTTGTGTATATAAACTCACTCTAAAATATATAACAGAATCTTATAGCCATGTATATTTATTACCTTTATAAATTCTGTGTTGGCCACCATGTGGTTATAAAGTGGAAAATAAGTATTATTTTTACAGTTTTTTATGAGTATATGCTGGAAAAGATACTTGCTAAATGAAGCAGTTACAACTATGAAAGAGGCTATGCTTGATTTTGAAATTGTCAAAATGTTTCTATGATTACAGTTCAATAATGCAAACTATTACCAATAGGATGTGAAGATAAAATCTATTTGCAGCAAGTCATCATAGATCATTTTGTACAAAATAAAGCTCTTTTCCTACATTGGCCTAACTGCAGTAACAGAATTTTCTTTACACAGTTGCCTTCACTAAAGTCTAAAGTATGGAATCCAGTTCAAGAATGGTTACTGCAGGCTTTATCCACGCAATTATCTCTCTTCTGCAATGACATACCATGACATTCTATGTTGCTTACAGAGCTACTCTCACTTTCTAATTTACTAAGCATGAGATAATGTGTGGTTATGTTCCTACATGAATAAATGAATAATAGTAAAATCTCAACAAATATAAATGTATTAGCAATATTTATAAATTATTTTTCAGTTCCCTACCTTACATTTAGAATTTATGTTTCAGAATGGGCAATTGGAAATTATATGAATGCCTCTTCCTACATGGGAAGAAAGTGTAGCATCAGGAAGATGACTGACTCACCTGCTATAAAGGAACTAGTTAGTGGGGTACCTAGGAACAGGCTGGAAGGCCCTTGTTTGTAGAATATCGCTTGTTCCAATCACCATAGTGCCCTTCCATATCTCTGGGTAACTTTTCTAAATTGCCTATCAAAACAAGTCATTCATAACAGGCAATGCCTAAGAAGTTGCACGCAGTAGAAAGGGAGGTGGGAGAAGGAAAGGATTTGTAAGTAAATTTTCTCTCAGCTGTGCTTCCTAGTATCTATATTTCTGCCATTGCTAAATTCACACACTTTAATGAGATTTTTAAAAAGCTGAGAACAGCACAAACTTCAGCAATGTATTCGTTGTTAACAGCAAGCCTTCGAGTGGAAGAAGTAGACACACAGTAACAAATCCCCTACTCGCATGTGTGTAAAGTACAAAGATTTTTAAAAAGGAAAGCATATAATTGCACTCCATTTCTTTAATAAAGTTAATGTCATATCCATAGGTTTTAACTTTCTTTAATGAAAATGTTTCCAATGAACCCTTTGGAATCATCTAAGTTTTAAATAGAGGTGTTTACCTATATGAAAATCCTTGAAACTTTTTTTTTACTTTTCACTTCTCACAATGTTATTTCCTTTTTGGGTCTTCATTTTTAGCCTAGTCTTGAAAGTATACACTGGTGTCCAAAGCTGAACTAAATACAGAAAAATAGCTTAATACAAACAGCTGTCATTAGTAAAAAGAACCAAGTCAGCAGGGGCTCAACTGGATTATCCTTGTGTGCATATGCATTATGGTGATGTCAGAGGGCAGTGGTGCATGCCAGCATTTATGTTGATTTGTAAGTATTTTAGAAATAGTAAGAGTCAATGACATAAGTTAAATCTACGTTAGGGAAAGGGGCAAAGTGTTAATATTTACTATTTTTACAATGATACTACCCTGGAAGTAATTTACAATTTGCATAAAATACACATTCTTTAAATTAGGATGGAAAAATGGAAGATAATTATAATTCCCATCAATCCAATCCATTATAAAAAATATATTATTATTAAATCAACCTGTCTTTAAAAGATTTAGTTAAAAGACAAATTTCACACCCCTACACAACTGCTATAAAAATGCTGAAAGAATTGTCTGATTTTGCATTCAAGGGGCGTGCCAAAATCTGTGGAAGCATGAAGGAGAAAGAAACACAGGGAGTGAAGATAAAAAGAAAAGCAGAACAAAAACACTTTTTGTGCCTGCACTGCAAGCTCTCTGTCTCTTTATAGAATGGATTTTCTTTTCAATAAATAAAGCACCAGCCAAGGGGACTCATGTTGCAAATAAAATGCTTGTAATAAATTATAAAATCTGGCATTTCAAAATATATAGGGAATACAGATTTAGGAAAATGAAACTAACTTTTTATTTAAGAGATTAAGAAAAATATTTTAATCAAATGGGTATTTTATTTATTTATTTATTTATTTATTATTTTTTAAAATATATTTTATTGATTTTTTACAGAGAAGAAGGGAGAGGGCTAGAGAGGCACAAACATCGATAAGAGAGAAACATTAACCAGCGGCCTCCTGCATACTCCCTACTGAGCATGTGCCCGCAACCAAGGTACATGACCTTGACCAGAATCGAACCTGGGACCCTTCAGTCCGCAGGCCAATGCTCTATCCACTGAGCCAAATTGGTTAGGGCTCAAATGGGTATTTTAAATTAATTAGCTCATAGCCCACAATCTGAAATTGCAAAGTAGTATTTCCCATTAAAGAAAAAACAACAAAAATAACCCCTGACAGAACATGATATACAACAGACTATAAATTCGGGCAGCAATGGGAATCAAGAGAGGATTCTAATCCAGGCTTTGCCACTGACATGGTGACCTTAGCAAAACTCCTAACATTATTGCACTTTAGTTTTCAACTAAAGTATGGCACCTATCTTCCTTTACCTTCTAAAGTTCTCAGATTTTGTATTTGGTATCCCCTCTCCCCCCACCCCTACACACACCCATATCACCTGTGCCTCTGATTTTAATCACTGTTTCTCAATCCTAGCTGCACATCAGAATCACCCAGATGGCTGTTTTGAAAATGGCTGACCCTGGGCCTCATCCAGAACAAGTAAATTGGAATGGTAAGATTGACCTTAAAAGATACCTTTTAACAAAATCGCTGTTATTGACAGTCAACATCTTCCCTCTTTTAGGAATGTGATAGAGGAGAAAGGCACAATCATAGGCTTTTAATAAATGCTTGTAGCAAATCTGAACATGGTAGCTGTTACCTGATTTTGTAGCATTTCAAACTACTTTTACTTAACCTTGGAAACAGTGGTAAGTAAGCACATAATACAAACTAGTAAATATATTGAACCCCTTATCCTGCTTTTATTTCTATAGACTCTATTGCTTTTACCAACAAAATAGAGATAAGGTTATGTTTGGTGTATATATGTGAATCTGTCAAGAAGTACGCAAATATGATTCCATCTCAAATTGTGAGTGGAAGACCATTATTTTCAACGACAACCAAAATGCTTGCATCTAGCAGATTGGAGGGAAAAGTATAATTATAAATGAAACGCATGCAAGTATCATCCTGTAAAATACTGGGAATAATACTATAATATTCAATAATGGATATGGGATTATACATGACCTTTTCACTTTATACTATTATTTTCGTTCCATTTTCTCAACAACATACATGTTTTATTTTTATGAATAAAAACACTTGACTTGAGAAAACATATAGCCTATGTTTTTGTGAAACTCTCATCTGAAAAACATTTGGCTTTGAGTCAGAATTTTCTTCATGCTCACAAAAGAAGCCAAACTTCACAATACACCTGCTTCCTCTCCTCTGTGTAATTTCTTTTTATATTCATTGAGTGAGCTGCAATTCAATAGCTTTTGTGTCTTCTTCTCTATTCTCCTCATCTGGTGCAGCATGAAAGACATTTGAAAAAAACAACATAAACAACTCAATTGCTTGTTAAATTTATGTTAAGGATATGCACTGACCCAGCAAAATCATCACAGACAGCCAGCAGGGCTGCTGAAATTTAAGCATCCTTCCCACCTACTTGTTGTTTACAGAGAAAGCAAGTAGTGACCTGCAATTGCTTTGCTGTTCTTTGACATTTCAGCTAGAAAAATCAAACCAAGAAAAAGGAATTGGAAGAGTGTTAGGTTTTCCCTGCACTATTCTCTTTGTGTTAAGTAGAGGTGATTTGTCATAAAGATTAAGAACAAATCCAACTCAGTCCATTCATGTATCTGAAAGCAGAGCTGGGATTCAAAGACAGTGGAAGGCAGACCTGTTGTGTCACAATGCCTTGCCCTACTATAGACCCTTCAGTAAACAGGCAGTGGTTACAGCAGTAAGGCATTTTGCAATGCTACTGCTCGAATAAGAATACTTCAGCTGAATTTACATGGAAGGAAATTATCTTTGTCCTGAATGTGACCAAAAACACCTCCATCATTTACTATCCCCTTTCACTCTCAATTCTTTTCTGACATCCCAGCAGCAGATGTGTGTGCTTTCGTTTTTTGTTTATTTTGTTTTGTTTTTGTGTGTGCAAGAACAAAGGCATTTTCCAGTTATTCTGACCTAGCTTAGACCATTAGAAAAGGGAGGCCAACACTCCCTCTTCCCCCAGACATTAGGATTTCTCCTTCAGTTGTCTTGTTTTTCTATCAAGCAACCCTCACCAAATTTCTATATACAGTACCTGCTTCTCACCAATGTGCTGGTGTATGAACTATTCTTTGGCCTTTGGGGGAGTTCTTCATTGGACTTAAATCCTTTGACTCTTTAAAAAGAAGTAGCTCCACTCCTGGAGCTGCAAGGTTTTTGTTTGTTTGTTTTGTTTTGTTTTTATTTGTTTGTTTTTGTTCTCTGTTCTGTTCCTATTCAGCCCTTTTCCTCTGCTCTTTCAGGAGATATAAAATACAGTGGCAATATAAAAGCAGTGTCTAAAACTTAAGGAGAGGGTCAGATGGCTACATTCCTGGCTTAAAGAGTGTAGTCCTGGTTTTAAGCTCTCTTCCTTGCCAGGCTTGGGAGGAAAGATGTTTCCTTTGGGTCCTCTCCAACCAAGAGATGATGACTTACAGAGCATCACTGTGAATAGAGCAATGCTTTTATTCACCCTGAGGATACATTCTATTGAAAAAAATTGTAATTCAATAATTTATTGTAAAATACAGACATAATCTGCAATCCATTGTTCCACAACCTCAAAATGGGATGCTATGTTGTCCAAGTATAACCAAATGTTGCTTAAAGTTGGTGAAAATCAAGCAATATATATTTTAGGTGTTTTCAGGCTGAAGAGCAAATAAAGGTTATAGAAAGCAGGGTGAGTAAAGAAGTGATCAGATTTATCATTAGATTTCTTCACCCATACAGCTCCTAGGGCATTGGAAACTAAAGAGAAGATAAACAAATGGGACTACATCAAAATAAAAAGCTTCTTCACAGCAAAAGAAACCATCAACAAAACAACAAGAAAGCCCACTGCATGGGAAAACATATTTACTAATGTTATCACCAATAAGTGTTTAATCTCCAACATTTATAGGGAACTCATACAACTTAACAAAAGGGATATAAACAATCCAATTTTAAAAAAATGGGCAAAGGACATAAATAGACACTTTTCAAAAGAGGACATTCAGAAAGCCAAGAGACATATGAAAACATGCTCAAAGTCACTAATCATCCGAGAGATGTAAATCAAAACAAAAATGAGGTACCATTTCACACCTGTAAGAATGGTTATCATCAACAAAGCAACAAACGACAAGTGCTGGAGAGGATGCGGAGAAAAAGGAACACTTGTGCACTGCTGGTGGGAATGCAGACTGGTGCAGCCACTATGGAAGACAGTATGGAGTTTCCTCAAAAAGATAAAAATGGATCTCCCATTTGATCCAGAGATTCTACTTCTGGGAATATATCCCAAGAAATCAGAAACACCAATCAAAAAGGATATATGCATCCCTATGTTCATAGCAGCACAATTTACCATAGCTAAGATTTGGAAACAGCCTAAGTGCCCATCAGCGGATGAATGGATTAGAAAACTGTGGTACATCTACACAATGGAATACTATGCTGCTGTAAAAAAGAAGGAATTCTTACCATTTGCAACAGCATAGATGGACCTGGAGAGCATTATGCTAAGTGAAATAAGCCAGTCAATGAAATAAAAATACCACATAACCTTACTCATTTATGGATAATAAAGACCATTATAAACTGATGAACAAAATTAGATACAGAAGTAGAGCAGCATCAAATAGACTGTCAAACTACAGCAGGAAGGCCGGGAAGGGTTGGGGGAGAGGAAAGAGATCAACCAAAAGACTTGTATGCATGCATATAAGCATAACCAATGGACACAAAACACTGGGGGGTAGGGGAAGTTGAGGGAAGGTCAAGGGGGAAAAAGGAGACATATGTACTACTCTTTGTAATATTTTAAGCAAAAACACAAAATTTAAAAAAATAAATGGTTACCAGGCTGGCAGATTAACATATGAGTTTGGAGTTAAGAGGGAAATAATGACTATATAACCTTGTGTGAAATGTAAATCCCCAGGACTGAATGGCATGCCTTAGGGAAAAGTAGAGCAAGAGATGAAAAGAAATCCTAGAGCCAAGCTCAGGCCCTCCAACTGTTAAGGGTCAGATAGAAGGGGCCATGTCAGTAAAGGAGAGCGAGAGGGTAGTCTGTGAGAAAACGAAGGTCTGGAGGACAATAGACCTCCAGTTTAAATCAGACAGGAGCAAAGTCCTGTTATTGTTCCCCATCCTCCCCTGTCCTCATGCTTTTCCACCACCTCGCCCTTTGCTCCTACATGCCTGTGTGTGAAGGTAACAACTCTCTTCTGCATTTTAACTTGCATCTGTATTTGGAGTTTCATATAACAAGATTTACTTCAAGTGAATATAGCTCCATGTGAGCCTTAAAACCAATGTAGGCTGAAGACAAATAGGAACATAATTAAGGAGAAAAAATAGAATGCAATTGAGAAAAATCTTTATGGACATATTAATAAAGTTCAGGTCTACATGAGTACACATTAATACACACACACACACACACACAACATCACTTACAAAACTATACGTTCATTGTGTTTACAATTGATGAAAATTCAAATAAATGCTGACAAGTTCTAAAGATCACAGAGTTTAAGTTTTTAAAGTGAAAATGCTATTTCTGTCATTATTTTTGATAAATACTCTATAAGTATGGCTATCTATATGGTTATATATCTTCACTAAATCCATGTTTTATAGCTAAAAAAATTATAAAGTCACAATCAAAGTCAATGATCAGACTTTTAGTTCTGGTATTTGCTGTTTCTGGAAAGTATTGCATTTTTGTGTTAAAGAATTAAATCCTTTGTCTATCCATGGATCAGCTACTGTGTGGGTGTATACCTAGCCATGTTAATAATTAACTTAAATTTTTACCTAGAACAATAAATATCTCTATGGATGATAGCATGCTTTATTCACTGTGTTCAATCTATTCAAAGTATTTTAATAGTAAACAAGTTTAAAGTGCCAGATTCTGACACTCTTCATGTCCATATTTTGCTGTGAACCTATAACTTGCCCCAAATCACTAGATATTATGTGCACCTGACACATTCATTATATTCATCACTCTATCAAAATAAAGTGGGATTTTTCATATTGTGTCCAATATCACAGAGCTAAAAATAATAAAAACCAATTTACTGTTTGGTATAAGAAATCATTAAAGGAAAACATCCACTTTTCCAAGTAAATAAGTAACACTTTAGAAATACTTTTGGATATATACACATACATTTTATATTTTTGCTATTAAGTAATATGTTGTTAATTCTTTCCAATTTAATTATTTTAAAACATTTAAAATACATGGTTATGCAAACTTTCATAAGAATACTAAAATGTGTTTTAAAAGTAAACTTCAGGTACCTAAAAATATTAATGCACACTTATTTGAAGTCATTTTTAAGGCGTGAAATGAAAATGCTGTCCCTCGTTTAGCCATATGCCTGTAGCTATCCTTTCTGAGAGGAAAATAATTGAGTAAATAAATAAATAGCAACTCTTTGTTTAGCACAGATTTCTCTGTATTGTAATTAGATATGCAGATGGGAGGTTTAAATTAGACAGGAGGAAAATCATTTGCTTAAAAGCAATTGGGAGTTATTTCAAGTTCAAATCCTCTGAAATGAAACAAGTCCATTTGTCATAGAATATAATCCAATGGCAAAGGTCTGGTTAGTTGGCTCAAGTTTGGTTAAGACTAAAATACATTCACAGGACAAAGGCAATAAAGAACAGACACTACGTAAAGGATGCTCAAAAAAAAAAAAAAAAAGGAATTGATTTTAAGTTTCCGTAAGTAACATTAAGGCTTTCAAAATCTCTCCAAGAGATCATATAATATTTCTCTGATAGTTTACACCTTAAAAATAGAAACATCTGTTATGCAATAAGATGCAATATGATACTTCACAGAGCTTCTCAATTCCTGATTTTGCTCAGTGACAAGATAAGCATACAAGAACCAGACAAATCTAGAGTACTAATTTTGCTCAAAATGTGGCCTTGATTTAATTATTCTATGATTTCTAATTCCTGCTTTGTGAGTTAACTAATAATTTCTCCTCTCTCAATTACTAAATAACTTCCTTCCTTCCTTCCTTCCTTCCTTCCTTCCTTCCTTCCTTCCTTCCTTCCTTCCTTCCTTTCTTCCTTCCTTCTTTCCTTCACTCCTTCCTTCCTCCCTTCTTTTCTTCCTTCCTCCCTTCCTTTGTCTTTCCCTTCCTTCCTTATAATTCTCATATTTTATTTACTTATATACCATCAGAATAGTAATTAGCTTTATTTACTACTCACATGACCTTCTGTCTTTAGTTATCCTGATGGTTTAATCCATTTTTCTGAATCACATGCTATACTACTCTTTATTAAATTAAAGATAATCTATAAACTTTTGTTATATATATAGGTGTGGTTCATAAAGAGCCATCAATTTCTTACTCCTTTACCCCAAACACAGTTTAAACACTATTCTTAGTTCCTGCATATCTTACAACGTTTATCTTTAAAAGTTTTTATTTGTATTTTTTTATATTTTAAATTTTTATTGTTGAAAGCATTACATATGTCTCCTTTTACCCCCTTTGACCTCTCTGCATCCCCTCTTGCCCTCCCCCCAAGCACAGGCCCTCACTCCCCTACTGTCTGTGTCCATTGTTTATGCTTATATGCATGCTTACAGGTCCTTTTGTTAAACTCTTACACCCTTCTCCACTTCCCCTTCCTTCCCTTTGAGATTGGTGGTCTATTCAATACCTCTCTGTCTCTGGATCTATTTTTCTTCATCAACTTATGGTGTTCGTTATATCCCACAAATTGGTGAGATCACATGATATTTATCTTTCTCTGATTGGCTAATTTTGCTTAACATAATGCTCTTCAAGTCCATCCATGCTGTTGCAAATAGTAAGAGCTCTTTCTTTTTTACAGTAACTTAATATCTCATTGTATAAATGTATCACTATTTTTAAAAAAAATCCACTCATCTCCTGATGGGCACTTGGGCTGTTTCCAAATCTTAGCTATTCTAAATTGTGTTGCTATGAATATAGGGGTGCATATATCCTTTCTGATTGATGTTTCTGATTTCTTGGGATATATTTCCAGAAGTGGATTTATTGGGTCAAATGGGAGTTCCATTTTAAATTTTTTGAAGTAAATCCATAATGTTTTCCACTGTGGCTGCACCAGTCTGCATTCCCACCATAAATGTATTAGGGTTCCTTTTTCTCCACATCCTTGCCAGCACTTGTCATTTGTTGACAAATGAAAATGAAAACACAACAATCCAAAATCAATGGGAAACAATGAATGCAATCCTGAGAGGGAAGTTCATAGCATTACAGGCCTACCTCAAAAAAAAAAAAAACAACAACAAGAAAAACTGGTAATAAATTATCTAACTCTACAATTTAAAGAATTGGAAAGATCACAACAAGAAAAGCCCAGAGCAAATGGAAGGAGATAATAAAGATTGGAGCAGAAATGAATACCATAGAGATAAAAAAAAAAATACAAAAGATCAATAGAACTAAGAGCTGATTCTTTGAAAAGATAAACAAGATTGATGAACATCTAGCCAGGCTCACCAAGAAACAAAGAGAGAGGACTCAAATAAACAAAATCAGAAATGAAAGAGGCAAAGTAACAACCGACCCCACAAAAATACAAAGGGTTGTAAAAAAAATACTGTGAACAACTATATTCCAACAAACTGGACAAACTAGATGAAATGGACATATTCCTAGAAAAATATAAGCTTCCAAAACTCAATCAGGAAAAATCAAAACACCTGAACAGGCCAATAACTACCAATGATATTGAAGAAGTAATAAAAATTGTTTTTTCAGAAAACTAAAGCCCTGATCAGAATGGTTTCAAGGGGAAGTTTTACCAAATATTCAAAGAAGGACTAATACTGATCCTCCTTACACTATTAAAAAAAATCAAGTGACAGAAACACATCCCAGCTCTTTCTATGAAGCCAGCATTACCCTAATCTTAAAACCAGATGAAGATACTACAAAGAAAGAGAATTACAGACCAATATTCCTAATGTACATGGATACTAGAATCCTCAAAATATTAGCAAATCACATCCAGCAATACATAAAAATATCATACACCATGACCAAGTAAGATTTATTCTAGGGATGCAAAACTAGTAATTTTTTTAAATACTTAAATATCTTCTTTAGTTCCATTAACTATTATATTATTTTCTCCCCATGTAAAATTAATATATTAATCCATCTATGTTCTCTTCATGTCTGAATTTGTCACATAGGTTGCCTTTATATTGACAAGAATCTATTTACATTCTATTTTATTATCATAATCAAATTACTTTTACAGTTAAATTATTTGGCTATTTTAAATCAGAGTCACTGTTTTCCTGGATTTCATATCACTCTTTTTCATATCCCCCCTCCTTATTTTGTTTAGCAACAGAGTAGTTTTATAAGAAAACACACATGGCAGATAAGCTTTGTAAGCCCAAGCAATATTGTTTGTACAGTTCAATAATAGATTGAGGTTAGAATTCCAGGTTAAAAATAATTTTGTCTAAAAATGTTAAAGTTACTTTTCCATTTTCTGCTACTATTCTATTTCCTCATGAGAATTCTGAGATCAGTCTTAGTGTCAACCTTTTGTAGATATTATGCTTTTAATTACTTTGTTAGTTTGTTGATTTTTAATCATTTGAATCTCTTGAATTCTTTATGTTTCTTGTGATAATAACATGACATGTTGGGAATAGCTTATTAGACTAGGATTATTAAGGAAGGACCAGACTTGCAGGTTTTTAAAATTAAAAAACCCAAAAAAAAAAAAACCCAAAAAAACTAACTATATTGTAAAATTTTAGGTGTGCCTAAGATCTGCATGATCCTCGCTTTTACAAAACCTCCAGTTTTGTAATATCTTGGTATAAAAATGCCCATAACTAAGCTTTAGTTATTTGAAATAAGACACAGATATTTTCAGTTTCCTGTTAATATAAAAATGAGAAATAGTAATTTAATTCATCAGCATCTGTCAAGTGCCTTAGCCAATGCATTAAGCATTGGAGATACACAGATAAATAAAAAGAAATAGATTTTTTTCCCCAGTGGGAAGCAATCTATAACATTTATATTTATTAGTTTTTACCCATCAAGGTCCTGTGAAACTATTTCAGGCAAGTGAACAACCTGGACACAGAGAAAATGGAGGACTTGACTTGAAGTATAGGATAGAAGTTAAGAGGGTAAACTCTGAAATCAGACTGCCTGATCCTTATGTCCATGTAAGTATTTACATGAACATAAACATGTTTAACATAATGCATAGTACATAGTAGCCACTCTATAAATATTAGCTATTATTAAAATTATCACTGTTATTATTTACTAGAGGCCTGATGCATGAAAATTTGTGCAAGAGTAGGCCTTCCTTCCCTTGGCTGCCAGCACTGATTTTCCTCTGGCATCCGGAACTCAGGCTGCCAGCATAGGCTTCCCTCCAGCACCCAGGAGCCAGGCTTCCCTCAGGCCACCCACAGGCACCCAGGACCCTGGCTGGCTTTCCTCTGGCCCTGGCTTCCTCAGGAAGGACATCCGGAATGAATTCTGGAAGATGTTTGGTCTAATTAGCATATTACCCTTTTATTATACCAGTAGATTGCCAGTTAGTAATTATACTATCTTGGCTTGAAGAGACTGATCTCTGATCATCAGTACTACCATTGGGATAATTAAATTAACAATGATTTCTGTGTGACAGGATTGCAAGTGAGCATACCATGTAATACATAAAATTCTTTATAAATGTTTGTTATCACAGAGAACCAATATGCCAATGTAAATTCATGAGCAGTGACTTTTATAGCCCACATTGGAGAAACACTATTAGAGTAGCACTAGGTTCTCCAATACATTATTGCCATCAATACCACACCATTAAGGGTATAACAAAGATATTCCTTCAAGGCATTAAGTAACACCTGCACTCAAGGCCTTCATATTGTTGAATAAAATGATCCAAGCAATTAATTTAACCTCAAATGTGTTTCAACTTATAAAACATTCTGTCATTAACCTTAACAATGTCATTGTGCTCTTACTACAAAACTCTACTAAATGAGTGTCCAGGGGAATATTTAAGAGTACAATTCATGTAGAGTAATGTACTAAAAGCATCACCAAACCCCATTAGGTGGAATAACCCTTGAGTGCACTGTGACGAATCCTTACCTTGAAACAGTGAGGAAGATATTTACATACATGAAAAAGGCTCCATCAGTGAGAACATCATCTGTGTTTCTCAGAACAGCATTGGCTATTGTGGCAGAAATTGTGATTAAACATTTGAAGATGTGTGGGGTAATGAGGAGACTCTTATACATTGAGTCATATTATTTGTCCTATATCTGTCACTTCACAGAAGTACGACTTTTGATTCAACCTCCTCTTCTAAATAACAATGTAAAAATAATCTCTATTGAAATCACACGGCTAAGATAATCATATGGCAAGAAAAAAAAGAGCTTGAAATACATACAAAACAAAACAAAAAATTCAAATATCATTGACATTAAAAAAGTGGAATTACCTAATCCAGTTTTCATATTTTCATAACACTGCTTCTCACTTTAGGCTTTTGGTGCTTCCTATTTCAGGCTTCTAGGAATCAAATAGCATTTAAAATTTTATCTTAGGACATTTTGTGGACCCATCTGTGGTGTTTAAAAAAATCCTACTAGTCACAATCCTTATAATGTTGTATAACACATAACAGTCTTTTCTATATGCCATTTCTTATGCATATATTTTATTCTAATAGGATCAAATAGAAGAAAGATAAATTTAAGTCCATCTTTTCTGCAAAGGTTTGGTCATTTATAAAATATTGAGTGTCAAAAATTATAAATGAATGAGCCTTAATGGTTATGTGTAGATAATAACTATTTTTCTATGTCATTCATTACTTTGAATAGTTAGAAAATTGATAATATACATGTACACATATATGTACATATACACATATGCATATGTACAGGAAGAATGAACATACTGCTCAAGTCCTTTAAGAGTATGGCTCTTCAGAAAGAATGTTTTAAATGTCCACTTGTTATATAATAATCATAGCTAAAGTATACTGAGTTCTTATTATATGACAAGAACTGGGCAAAGCTTCTTTCTATAAATGTAGGTATTGATTATCATATAATTTAATGATTTTCAACTGGAGATGCTTTTGCCCTCTAGGTGGCATTTAGCAATATATAGAGATATTTTGGTTATATCTGAGGGTTACAACTGAGGTAAAGGAGCACTATATTGGCATCTGGCAAACAGAGGCCAGAGATGTGGGTCAATATCCTCAAAGCACAGGACAACCCTTCACAAGAAAGAATTATCTCCAACATAAAATGTCATAATGCTGAGGTTGAAAACCTTGATATAAAAGTGTAATGATGAAGCAAGTATCATTATCACTCTCACTTTATATATGAGAAGAATGTAACTTAAAAAAGGTTACAAGCCAAGAAGAAACCAAGCTAGGGTTCAAATCCAGAGAGCCTGAATCCAAAAACTCCACTGTTATTGACAAAATCATTCCCACTAATAGGACCTGTCAGCATTCCATTGTTTAGCTAGAATAAGATATATTCTGGCAATGCTGTTATGTATGAGACTTGATAGATGCCCATACTAGGGTTTTTCCCCTCACTAATTAATAGAGCAAAAGTCACAAGCAAGGGGGAAAATGAATGAGTTGTTGATAAGTAAACAGTCAATCTATTTGAAGTTCAAGTTTGCAGTACCCTTTGCTTTCATATGGATGGGAGATTTGCTTTGAAAAATGTTAGAGTTGAAAGTTACCTTCAAGAAGTTATGCATATTTCAAATGAAATAAAAGTCATTATGCATTCCCTCTAAAAAAGATATAATCTCAAACTGTCAAAACCCTAAAATGTTCTACATATATTACATATAAATGCCATCTTTTAAAAACTTCTTTTCATTTTTTTCTTCTAAATTAGCTTAGTGGGCCATGGTATTACAGTATCTTGGTCTGGCATGTGAATAATGTGACAGGTTATTTTTCTACTTCCTTTTGCCTATAGTTAGGTTTGACTGAAGAAATGGAAAACAACTTTTATTACTTAGATGGTAAAAATAAATGTTCTGTAAGCCACACAGAGCTAGGTTCTGACAGCTAGTATAAAATATTAGAAATTGAATTTACATTTGCCAATAAATAATTTTTTAAACTAGGGACATTTTATACTAATACACACTAAAATATTTTCTCAAAACTAATTGATGTTGTTAATAATAATCCCAACATACTTGTCATGTTACTAGAAAGCAGGCTTCTCAACATTGAAAAAGTATTCTACTTGCATGTATTAAAAAATAAATAGCAAAAAAATAGCATTCAAAATTGAGAAGCACTAATATTAAGGATTAATTTTTATGGTTAATAGAAGGACAACATTCAAAAAATAATCATCATGGTAATAATATAGTCCTGTCTCTACAATGCAAGAGCCTATTGTTATAAACAATGTAAAAATTCTAAGATAGTATAATTTAAGTTCTTTGGGTTTATAATGATCATGATTAAATCTGAACTATTATAAGCAAACTGCCATCTGGAACCACAGCAAATCAAGATCCTATTTTCTATGATGACCAATCATGGAAAGCTTATGCAGACTTCTACTTTGCAATATTGTATAGTAATGTGATTAGATAATCATGCAGACCAACGAACCCAGCTAACTGAAACATAAACAAATGTGAAGGGTGTCACTTGGAAACATGGAGTATTGTACAGGATCTCTTGACCCAATTTTAAAGGAATAAAATTGAAATTTACTAACAAGTTTTCTGAATCTATACAAAAAGATGTTAAAGTGGGAAATTGAAGGAACCAATAAGTTATATATTTTATATGCAGTTTATAGGTTGAAATGAATACTTTTAGATATATAAGAATCCTATCTAATAAAGAGGAAAAATGCTAATTGACCTTCATGCCATCACAAAGATGATGGCACCAACAGCCAATAAGGAAGGAATATGCTAATTGACCACCACACCCTCAAAGATAGCAGTGCCCACAGCCACAAGATGGTGGCCCCAAGTCCCCTCAGCACTGTCAGTGTGATAGGCACGTGGCAAGGTCAGGTCTGCCCCTGCCGCATGCCTGCCTTAGAAGTCTCCCAGTCCCCTCAGCCCCCTAACCACCCAGGGCCTGCCTGAGGTGCAGGCAAGCCTCAGATGGCAGCTTCCTAACTGCCTAGGGCTGCCAAAGTCTCAGGTAACCAGGACTGGCTGAGGCTTGTGCTGCCAGCAGTGGCAGCAGCAGACGTGTGATGGCGGCATCACCTTCCCCTGATTGCTGGGTCACCTCCCACCCCTGAAGGCTCCCAGACTGTGAGAGGGGGCAGGCTGGGCTAAGGGACCCCACCCCTCTCCAATGCATGAATTTTCATTCACTGGGTCTCTAGTACTAATATAATTAAGTAAGAATCTATAAAACAATTTTCTAAAAACATCCTCCACAGTCCAGATTAAGGCGATATATTACTATTGTTGTGGGTTGGATTGTATCTCCTAAAAAATGTTGAATCTTAATCTCCATACCTTTGAATGTGAGCTTATGGGGGAATAGGGTCTTTGGAGATGATCAAGTTATGAGGACATCATTAGGGTAAACCCTAATCCAATATGACTATCCTATATAATAAAAGACTAATATGCAAATTAGGAATCATTTTGTGACAAAGATGGCCACCCCCATAGCCACAAGATGGCAGCGCCCATAGCCACATCTTATCTAATAAAAGAGTAATATGGAAATTAGACATCACTCCATGACAAATATGCCCACCCCCATGGCCACAAGATGGCGGCACCCATACCCACAAGATGGCCACCCCCATAGCCGCAAGATGGCAGCATCCAGTCTGGCTTAGCCCCACCACTGAAGTGCTCAGGCCTGTTAGCCAGGCAGGTGACGGGAGAGATGGGGGGGCATGAGGGTCAGAACAGCTGATCAGAGGGGTCTGGGGGTCCACTTCCCAGGCCAGAGGCCTTCGCCAGAGGCCTCAGGCATGGGCAAGGGTGGAGCTGGTGAATGGAGGGATATGAGGGTGCTTATAAAGAGGGGGGGATTTGAACACAAATACAGAGCTGGAAAATGCCATGTGAAGACTGGAATTATGCTGAAACAAGACAAGAATTGCCAAAAATTGCTGGGCAAACCACCAGAAGCTAAGAGACAGACATAGAACAAATTCTTCTTCACAACCTTCAGAAGGAACCAAGCCTGCCTACCAACACCGTGATCTTGAATGTCTAGCCGGCAGCACTGTGAAACAGAAACTTTCTAATGTTGAAGTCACCCAGGTACAACTTTGATATGGCAGCCCCAAGAAACAAATGTACGATGTAAGTATGGGTTAATCTATTTCAGTGCACTATACTGTTTTGTGGTTCTACATCCTAAGTAAAAATAAAATATGCAAAAATGATGAAATTGGCAGCCTCAACTAGCAATTACACTATTAGGAGAAAAAGTGAATACAAATGTCTTCAAATCCCCATCCTGTTCAATGTCATGAGAATGAGAAAAACAATACTTCAGTGGAGGGAAAAATTACATTATTTATGGGACCATTAAAAATTGATCACTGCAAAATGTAGAAGGTTGTTAAGTCAGAAAAAGAAAGGGAAGAAGGGGCATAATTAAAGCAGTTTTTAAAGAGATTAGTCTTCAAGCATTTTGTTGGCTGAAGTGGTGGGCAAAAAGCTACCAAATTAAGAGACCGAAGTCTGCATATGATGGAATAATGAAAAGTCTGAATTAAACAACTGTTAGAGATCAAGTGATAGCAGTGAGATCCACTATAAGATAAAATAAACTGAACCTAGCAATAAAGTGATTGACAAAAATAGGGGTTAGAAGAATTGATTAGGTTGTGAAGAAGAAAATAGTTCACAATAATTTCAAGAATTAGAACTTGGACATTGGCCTGTGGACCAAAGTGTCCCTGGTTCAATTTCCATCAAGAGCACATGCTCAGGTTTGGAGCTCGATCGCTAAGGCGGGGAGGGGCATGCAGGAGGCAGCTAATCAATGATTTTCTCTCATCATTGATGTTCTTAGCTCTCTCTCCTTTTCCCTTCCTCTCTAAAATCAATAAAAATATGTTTAAAAAAGAATTTTAGCTTGGATAGATGGGTTTATGGCAATGTTCTTGGTTGGTGGTGTTAGCTGAAGTCCGGGATCTGAATTGAAAGGACATTATTGTATATAAATAAACTCTACTAGTAGCCAAACCCTGGATGATTCCAGAAATTGACCCTACATATTGCCATAGAAGAATATCAGTCATGTTGCTATCCGTTACATTGATCCCCAGAAGGAAAGAGGGGTTTGTAGATTTGTAAGACCTACACTCTGCTAAAATTTCTCTCTGATTTAGGCTCTGGTAAGTACAGTCTCACGTTATTTTTCCCTTACAGTACTCTAGAGATTTATTTTATCTATGGCATGTGCATCTCTAGTTCCAAAAGCATCCACTAATCTATTGCAACATTAAATTTTTAAAATATATATGTAATTCTAGGAAAATAAAAACAATTAAAAATTTTAATGAATCACTCTGTTGGCTCTGGGACAGATATCCTATTTGTCTAAATAAATCACGTGGCACTGAGCCTTGGCTTTCTTTTATTGCCCTTTATTTACTTATTTAGTCATTCCGAGGTGCTCTAGAGATATTATAAATTCTTTGAGCACCATGGATGGTATTGTTGCTTTATCTGTTCTTAATGCTCAGCAAAGTGTTCTGCACAGCGTTTATGCTCAATTAAACTGAATTGGTGGTAATTACTAATATTTTGAGGAATAAAAATATTAAATTCCTTTCCTGTTACCATAATATGTTTGTTCTTTTCCATTATTCCCCTTCTCTAGAATATTTTTCACAAATATAAAAAGTCTAACATATGGTTTTAGAACACCTATAGACTTACGAATCTGGTATTTCTTTTAGCATCAGATTTTAATCTTCTGTTTAAAATAAGCTAAATTCCATTCTTCATTTTCAAAAAAAGCTTTACATTATATAAACATAGATAAAATCCAATAATAAATAAGACATAAAATAGAGATATCTTGAATAGCAATGATATTTAGGAATCTATACCTTCCAGCTCTTCACTAACCCCCATCCACCCACCTACCCACTGACACACTGCTGAAAAATGACATCAGGGAATGATAGAGTGCAATGAGGTACAAGTCTATTTTCTGTAGCCTCACAGGTTAATCATAGTGTGGTAACAGCATCAGCTATTTTGAAAGGGTGGCATGCCCACCAGACAGAGACATTAATCATGACCTGGGTAGTCACAACCTGCACCCCCTCCCCATCCCTGAGCACACACATATACCTTTTATTCAATACTAAAAGCCAATACCTATAATTTCTGAAAGTATGACTTCAGAATCATTAAATGCTTATTTATATACATGTTTACCTCTAATTATTTTTAGTTTCCCCTCTCTTCCATCTTCTTAGAAACTACTATGACCTTGTTGAAGCAATCTTATATACTGCCTACTTACAGTAGTTTGAAAAATATATATATTGGGACTTTCATAAGGCAATCTCTGACACCTGTCAATCTGGTTGTCACACATTTTCTACTTTCCAGCTTCAAAGGCTTTAACATTTCTTGAAGTTTAGCCTTTAAAATATGAGTATGTTGATTTACAGAAAGATTTGTGCCTTGGTAAAATTGAACATAGATTCCTTTAAGAATGTCACCGTGGTACTGGGTATTAATTATCTTATACTAGAGGCCCATTGCATGAAATTCATCCAGCCTGCACCCTCTCACAGTCTGGGAGCCCTCAGTGGATGTCCTACTGATGGCCACGGTCTGGCAGCAGAGACTTGGAGCATGTACTGTATGTGTGTCCACTGGGGGCTGCTCCCAGCACACCACATAGGCTTGGGGCAGTTTCCCTGTGTGTGTGTCCCAGCTGGAGGCTCAGAGCAGTCACCCCGTATGTGTGTGTGTGCGTGTGTCCCCACTGGTGGCCTGCCCCCAGCCACACCATTGAGGCTTGGAGCAGGCACCCTTCTATGTTGATCTCTCAGGCTCCTGACCTTGCCTGCATTTTGTTCTCTCCCTTGAGCTGTGGCCAGGGCGGGGTGCAGTGACCCGGGAGCAGGCCCTACTGGGTGCTGCCTGAGGGCTGCACTTGCCTGATTGCATATTGCCACAGCGACCATTGAGCAAGACCTGCTGGAGCTGCCTATGGGCCACGCTTTCTTGCTCGCGATCACCATGGTGACCAGGGAACAGACCCTGCTGGGTGCTGCCTGCTGGGGGCTGCCTGCAGACTGCGCTTTCCTGCTCACTGCCATGGGGACCCGAAAGCAGGCCCTGCTGAGGGCTGCCTGCAGCTATGCTAGCCTGCTCCAGGGTTGTGTAACCTGCTCTCAGGTCGTTGATACAATGCTTTCTGGGCTCACATTGACAGGGTGACACTGCCAGTGTCCTGCCTACCGCTATGGGTGCCACCATCTTTCTTGTGGCATCATGGTTGATTTGCATATTACTCTTTTATTAGATAGGATAATAAAAGAGTAATATGCAAATTGACCAAATGGCAGAAAGACTGGTCACTATGACACGCTCTGATCACCAGGGGCAGCCACTCAATGCAAGAGCTGCTCCCTGGTGGTCAGTGAACTCTCACAGGGGGAACACCACTTAGCCAGAAGCTGGGCTGATGGCTGACAAACACTGGCAGTGGCAGGAGCCTCTCCCACCTCAGCCATGCTAAGGATTTCTGACTGCTGGCTTAGGCCCGCTTCCTGAAGACATCGTGAAGTCTCTCAGACTGCGAGAGGGCACAGGCTGGGCTGAGGGACCCCTCAGGGAGGAGAGAGAAAATTAAAATTTTAAGAGTACAGTAACTATGATAAAATAGTAATTTTAAAATGTATCTATCTTCTCAACGAATATAAAATCACATTAACTATGTTCAACAAAAATTAAGCTTATTTTTCTTTTCTTTTTTTTTAAATATATTCCACTGATTTTTTTATAGAGAGGAAGGGAGAGGGATAGAGAGTTAGAAACATCGATGAGAGAGAAACATCGATCAGCTGCCTCCTGCACACTCCCAACTGGGGATGAGCCCACAACCAAGGTACATGCCCCTGACCGGAATCGAACCCGGGACCCTTCAGTCCACAGGCCAATGCTCTATTCACTGAGCCAAACTGGTCAGGGCTTATTTTTATTTTCAATAAAATATTTTATCTATATGATGCTACATAGTCTGTTTCTTTTTACAATATATAACTGCAAGTACTGTGGCTGTCAATCCTATATAATAAAGAGATACTATGCAAATTAACCCCCATGCCCTCACAAGATGGCTGTCTATGACCAAGTCAGCAGGGGGGGTTAGTGAGAAATAACCAAATGACTGAACAAGCAAGCTGCATGGGGCGACCAGGCTGATAGGAGGTTTAGTGAGGGATGACCAAGTAACTGAACAGCACACTGCATGGGGTGACCAGGCCAGTGGGGCGGGCAGTTGAGGGCAATTAGGCCAGTGGGGGGGTAGTTGGGGGCAACCAGACCAGTAGGGATGGCAGTTAGAGGTACCAGGTCAGCAGAAGGGGGCAGTTGGAGGCCACTAGACCAGCAGGGGACATAGTAAGGAGCAGCATGGGGCAATTAGGGGCAACCAGGCAGGCAGGCAGGTGAGCGATTAAGAGCCAGCAGTCCTGGGCCTGATCCCGGGATTGGACCTTAAACAGCAGTTGGACATTCCCCAAGGGGTCACGGATTGGAGAGGGTGAAAACTGGGCTGAGGGGACTGCCTGTGCTTGAATTGTGTGCACTGGGCCTCTAGTTGCATATAAGCAAACAAAATTAATTATGACTAAATTCTAAACCAGCATTCCCTACTTTCTTTTAAGATTTCTGACTTGTATTTTAGATAAATATTATCTTATTAAAATTCTAACAAAGAAACTTGAATGATCCTCTGATAACAAAAATTCCAAAGATGTCTCTTTGCTCAAAATTTTTAGTATAAATACAAACACCATTTGTGACTCATCACATACACACTCACATACACACAAAGTTTTAAAAATGGAATAGACGCCCTAACCAGTTTGGCTTAGTGGATAGAGCATCGGCCTGCAGACTCAAGGGTCCCAGGTTCGATTCCAGTCAAGGGCATGTACCTTGGTTGGGAGAACATCCCCAGTGGGGAGTGTGCAGGAGGCAGCTGATCGATGTTTCTAACTCTATGCAAATCCCCTTCCTCTCTAAAAAAAATCAATAAAATATATTTTTTAAAAAATAAAATAAAAATGGAATAGACTAGCACTTGAAGCTTGCTCAGAGTTTGTCTGAGGTTCCATGATACATTCTTTGCTCAGAAAGCACACTAAAATTAAATCTTGCTTTAAAACACACCTCCCAAGACTCAATCCTTAACTGAAGATCCTCCCTTTTGATCACTTTTTATTTCTTTTTCTGCCTCTTTATACTTAAAATTTTGAAACATGTTTTCAACCACATCCTAGAAGTGATTTGCTAATCTGAGTGTCTCATAGCTTCAAGGTGACAACCATTAAACAGCCACACTTTTGTAGAAATCATTGAATAGGACAACCATGAACAGAATCATGCCTTTTAGGTTAGGCCAACTGTCAGATGATATTCTTAAAGATCTATGAAAATTGATTCAGTCTCAAGTTTTAGGTAATAAATTCAAGGCATTTGAGCAGGTTTGCTCAAGCATGTTTATATGTTCTATAACAGGACTTTCTAGTTTATCATACCTAAAGTTCAAGTTCTAGAATTCAGTCTTTTTTTTTTTTCTTCTTTTTTCTTTCTTCACTTCCATGGTCTTTAGATGCTAAATCAACACAGATAAATGTGTTTAGGGTCCATAATTCCTTTAATAGATAAAGTTCTAGTCAGCTGAGTTCTAGAATCTTAGAATTATCTGCTCAAATGGCCCCATATCTGCTTCCAGTGATTGAGCAGCCTTCTTCTCTTGGCCCAACATCTCTAGAAAAGACTCTGTCTCCAATGCACAATCCAAGTTCCAGTTAGTGGGCTACAAGTATCTGTTTAAGGATGCTACTGACTGTACTTAAAAGTGCAAACCAGGGTACCCACATATGTGTACACAAGGCCCTTCATTGTATGGGACCAGAATAGGGAGGCCATAAAAAGTAAGGTAGGTCAAGGAGAAAAAGTCAGGGACTATGGGTTCAGTTCTTCCATTGGTACCATATTTTGAAATAAGATTCTCAGGAGCCTGAGAACATTAAATTCAAATCTTTCTTCCTGATAATTTTCAACATGTATTTGTCAAATCAGGGAAGAAGAACATTTTTTTTTAATTTAACACTTCCTTTAAGTTTGACTTATAACATTTATTTAGAATTTAGCCATATATGACATAATGACCTCCATTTGTATTATCTATAGCCTATACCCTGGAATGTTAGGGAGAAGCCAGGTGACGGCTTCAGCTGTGAACAAATTAAATATACTAAGTCAGTTGAAATAGAGTAAATTCCTAAATCAACTAAAATATTAAAAATAGAGAGAATAGCGTGGAAACAGATATGGAGTAGAAATTTATATAGAAAAAGAAGGAGTGACAAAAAAAGATATGAAAAGCAAGATCATACGTATAGGAAAAGGTGAAGTAAGTCATGCTAAAGAGGAAAGAGAGAAGAAAGTTGAGAAAAGAAGCAAGAGAATGAGTAAATCTTATTCAGAGAATAAAGCTTAAAACAGAGAATTGGAGTTTAGAAGATAGCAGCTATAGATAGAAGCACTGAGCTGAGAATAGGGAAAATTAAGTCCACTTAATCTTCTTAACTCCTCAGTTAAGTTTCTGAATCTTTCTAACCTACTATTTCCTTTTACTACAGAGGAATGGATTAAAGTACCTGGGTTCAACGATTAATGTTCCTCTAAAGGTCAATGAGTCTATGAGTGCTTCTTTTCAATCAGCCCATCGGAGAGAGTCCATCCAGGCATATCTATGGACACATCATTTTTAGGACCCTCTTACCACAAAAGCTTCTGATCTTACTTTGACCTCTTGGAAGGTCCAAAATCAGCCCTGAACTGGTAGGAGTTTACTAACCAATGATAGCCATCATTTCTAACTTGGACCATGTGACCAGTACAGAGAGGAAAAAATGTCCTGAATATAACCACAAATATTTTTCTATGTACCAATGTAATTGTGTTATATCAAAGAATAGTTCCCAGCAATCTTCATACAAAATTCTTTTTAATTCAAATTCCATGTATATATTCTTGGATTGTAAATTTTAATTATCTTTAAACATGCAGTATGTATAAAATGTCTAATGCTCTGATATGATAAAAAAATAGATAAATAAAACTCAAATTACAAAATGCTAATTAAAAAAAAACTGAAAATGACCTTATGCATAAAGCTACAGGTTATTTTTTTCCTGCTGTTTTTACATACTTACCAGTACTATAAAAATACCACACTGTTTGCCCTTAATGTTTTCACTGATAAGAGAAAATTGAGTCAGAATAATTTCAATATTAAAGCCATTGACAAGCCACAATAGAAATAAAAATACTGTTAAATACTTTGTTCTTTTCCAGAATTCTCTCCATTCATTTAAAATCACAGGGATAGAGAACCAAGAAGATGGCATAGGTAAACACCTATAGTTGCTGCCTCTCACAGCCAAATCAAAATAACAACTAAAAGTCAGAACAACTACCACCCAGAACTATGGGAAAGCTGCCTGAGTGGAAGTTACAGAGCTAGAGAGGTGAAGAAAGTGCAGAGACTGGCAAGAGGTGCGGAGGTGCAGAAAGTACTGGCACCTGGATGTGCTGTTCTTTAAACCAAGAGGAAGATACCAGCTTTGCTTGCTCTGAACTCCAGTTCCAGGCGATACTCTAGGGGCCCCAGACATATACAGGGAGAAACTGGACTGTCTGGTAAGAGGACAGGAATGTGAGGGTGGCTTTCTCTCAGAGGTGCTCACAGTGATCATTGTTCCTGCATGGGAGTGCAGGACACAGAGACCCAGGGACCTCTCTGATGCAGGGCTGACTGGCAGCCTTTGTTGTTTGCTCTGCCCTGGTGATTCCCAGGATTGCCACTCTACCCAATTTGCAACCCAACCCAAGCTGTGTACACCAGCTTTTGCATATGAATGGCCTGTCCTCTCTCTGCCTAAAACCTGTCAAACTGCAACTGGGTCAGAGTGCCCCAGGGCTTCCAAAAGAAGGCAGAAGGTGAGCAGCAGCAGCCTGCCTTGCTTCACAGCTGGGCCTTGTCTGGGCACTTTCAAACCCAACACAAAGAGCAGGAATCTGCAAATGTCTCTGTAGTTCCTGTAGGCAGCCTCAGACAGTGGCTGACCTTGCACCTCCTTGGAGATCCAGGAGTCAGTGTAACTGGTGGACAGAGTGAGACCATATTGGATTACAACTCTTCACATTCATAAGAGACACACTCAAGGGGCAGACTCAGTGAGCATCAAAGTCCCACTGAAGCAAGTCCTGTGCCATAAGTGTGTCTCCTGTGCAACAGATCTTCCAATGTAGACACAGCTGTCACCATAGCCAATTGGCCCAGAGGTCAATTCCTCCAAGTAATGTCAAAGACAGTCAAGGTTTAACTACAACAAGACTGTGCACACAGCCCACAAAGGGGTGCACCAAGAGTGTCCACCTCAGGTGACTGAGGAGGCTGAGCCACTGCACCCTATAGGACACCAAGCACACAAGGCCACTCTATCAACTCAAGGAGACTTAGCAGCTACCCAGTATCTAGAAACAAACACAGGGAAGTAGCCAAAATGTGGAGATAAAGAAACAAGTCACAAATGAAAGAAATGAATGAAAGCAAAATATTGGATATAGAGTTCAAAACTATGGTTATTCAAGAATCTTCTAGAGACCTACAAGAAACTTAGTGAGACCCTCAAGGATATGAAAAAGGACCAATCAGAAATTAAGCATACTCTGACTGAAATGAATAATATACAGAGATCCAATAGCAAATAAGAGGATCCCAAGAATCAAGGCAAAAATTTGAAATACCAAGAGGCAAAAAACACCCAACCAGAAAAGAAAAAATAATCCAAAAATATGAAGATAATGTAAGGAGCCTCTGGAACAACTTCAAGTGTATCAACATCTGAATTATGGGGGTGCCAGCAGAAGAGAGAAAGCAAGATATTGAAAACCTTCCGGAAGAAATAATAATAGAAAACTTCCCCTACCTGGTGAAAGAAATAGACTTACAAGTCCAGGAAGCACAGAGAACCCCAAACAAGAGGAATCCAAAGAGGACCACACAAAGACACATTATAATTAAAATGTCAAGGGCAAAAGAAAAGAGAGAATATTAAAAGCAGCAAGAGAAAAACAGTTAGTTACCTACAAGGGAGTACCCATAAGACTGTCAGCTGATTTCTCAACAGAAACAATGCAGGCCAGAAGGGAGTGGCAAGAAATATACAAAGCGATGAATAGCAAGAACCTACAACCAAAATTAATCTACCCAGCAAAACTATCATTTAGAGTTGAAGGTCAGATAATAAGCTTCACAGACAAGAAAAAGCTAAAGGAGTTCATCAGCACCAAGCCAGTATTATATGAAATGCTGAAAGGTATTCTCGAAGAAGAGGAAGAAGAAGAAGAAGAAGAAGAAGAAGAAGAAGAAGAAGAAGAAGAAGAAGAAGAAGAAGAAGGTAAAGATAAAAAGTTATGAACAACAAAGTGACAACAAATACCTATCAACAAGTGAACCTAAAAATCAAATGAATGAAAAACCTGAAGAACAGAACAGACTGGTGAAAGTAATAGTATCAGGGGTATGGAAAGGGAGCAGACTGAAAATTATCAGGGGGATGGGGTTGTGGGGGTGTGAGAAAAGATTGGACAAAGAGCTTACACATATGGACCATGTCAGTGGAGGAGCAAGGCCTGGAGTAGGGTGGGAACTGGGTGGAGGGATTCTATGAGGGGAAAAAGAGAAACATCTGTAATAATCAGAACAATAAAGATTTTTTAAAAAATCACAGGGACAGGACATCATGGAAGGTAACTGAAGACAACTAAAATTCTCTTGAGACTAATAAAAAATCCAGGACTTTCACAAGGAAGCAAGAGCAATCTGCATAAGCCCAGTGGTCATGGCTTTCATTATTTTTGTTTGTTACATTTATGAAACTTCAAGGCCACTATTTTGTCTTTTATCTAAAGTTTTATAGAAACATTGGCTTATTTTATAAAAGCAAAACTATACGCTTCTGTGTGAAACACTGTAAGTTGTGGAACAGATGCTGAAGACCTGTAATTTCAGATGCAAATAAAATAGTATGAAGAATTTGTGGAGATTAGAGAATGGACAAGAAATTTATTCATAGTCATCATCCACAACTGTATTATCTCCAAATATGCAATTCCTTTTGGAGTTCATAGTTAGAGCATATGGGCACCAAAACTGCTCTTAACATTTGAATTGATCATTTGAATATGTCATCTAAATTGTTCCCAAAATGGTTTTAGATGTAAATATATTCTACATTAAAAAATGTGCCATTGTCATTATAATTAGAAAAAACAAAATTGTCTATCCTCTTATCTTTCCAAATCAATTTGAAAATAAAATTATGTATTCTATTTGCTTTATAAGATAATATAAATTACTATAAAAACATTAATACCAATTTTACCATTATCGTAAATTATGGGCTCATATTAAATTCAGTTAAGAAATATTCTTTTCCAACTGTTGCTTAACTTTGAAAATGGTCAAAGTTGAAATGTTTAGAACCTTTGTTTGGGAAACTAGAAATAATAAAAATTAAGTGCCATAGCATTATACTGCACTGTGAAAGTAATGGGAGATGGAAAGAATTTTAGAACCACTTCATTTCATGTAGAAAGCTTTGAGAAACAACTTAAGACAAGGGCAAAGAGCCCAGGGACCAGAGCTAGAGTGCTAGGTTTTAAGTGATTCTATCACTTAAAAGATGTGTGATGATTGTCAAGTTATTTCACTGCTTTGGACTTCAGGTTCATCTTTAACAAAAGTAGCAATACCAGTACCTTCCACAGAAGTATTAATTATAAGTCCAAAAATAAATTAAATGAATTAATATGATTAAAGGACTTAGAACAAAAATACCTACCAAAAATACTATATGAGTTCTAGGGGCCCGGTGCATGAAATTTGTGCATGGGTAAATTGAGGTGGGAGTGCAGGTGGGGGAGGGGGAGGGCAAGCGGGGAAGTCCCTCAGCTGGACCTACACTTTATCCAATTCGGGAGCCCTCAGGAGATGTGCTACTGATGGCTTGGACCCACTCCACGTGGTTCTCTGCTCCCTGCCTGGCCTGTCTGCTCCACACCAAGGAGATGGGCAAGCAGGCACTGCAGGGCGCCACCTGCGGGGTCCTCGATGGCTCGTGCTGCCTCATCCCCTCATTGGCAGCCATGGCCCCAGCCTAGCCTAGGCCAGGGCAGCAACTGGGGATTCCCAGGTGGGTCTGGGTGGCCACGCACCCTAGTTCCTAGGTCCACAGCCCTTCTGGTCGAGGGCCAACCAGAGCAGAGGCTGGGATTCCCAGGTGGGTCTGCCTGGACATGCCCCCTGGTTCCCAGGTCCCAACTTGCCTCGGACCCCAGAGTCAGAAGTGCCAGCCGACCCGGGGATCGCTTTTGCTGGGGTGCAGGGCTGGCTTGCCCTGCAGGCTGGGTCCCCATGCACCTCAGACCTCGCTGCTTCCACTGCCACTGCCCGCACCTGCACCTGCCACCACCCACCCTGGCAGCACTGCTGCCTGCTGCCACCGCCCAAGCCTCAACTGCTGCTGCTCTCTCTCTTGGTTGCCAGCCTCCATCTTGGCTGGATTAATTTACATTCAGCCACTCTGATAGGCTGGTGGGTGTGACTTGGGCATCCCATAGAAACAGTCAATTTCAATATTATGCTATTATTAGAGTAGATTTGCTAAATATAATTTCCATTGGTTCCCTGCCTCTATCACTACACTTTGTACTAGAGCTTTCTTAGCCAGTATAATTTGTCCCACAAGTTGGCTGGTTAATTATTGAGAAGCTGGTTCAATTAAAAAATTATGAAAAAGGACAAATACAAATGTAAAATATTATATGTTAATTTCAAACCTGTGAGTGCATGTGTGTGTTGGCCAATATTTTGATGTAAAACCAAAGCCTTCTCCCTGAACACTGGTCTGTTGAATAAAGTTCTCTTATTTCTTTCTTCTCTTAGTCAGCATCTACATTTGAAGTCACCTATTATATAAAGTAGAATTATTATAGATATTTGTGAAACAAACTGAGTGCAGAATGCTTCTAGATTACTACAGTTTCTCCCAGTCTTTAAGAGTAGCCTGGCCCACTACACATTGATTCTTTATTAGCAACACACCTTTTCGAGTGTTATCCCTATAGATTTATTATAAGTGATTTTATTTTATTCTCATGATTCATAACTTTAAATTAAATTACCTAGTTATTAATAACAAATGCAAAGGGCATACATGGATCTGCAAATACAGGATGGGGAAAGTAGGTTTACAGTTGTTCGCTTGGAAAATAATACAATAAAGAATCCTATTCCACAACTGTAATCTACTTTTGCCCTACCCTGTATAGCTGACTCTGAGAGAGCACATCCCTGAACAAGCGAGAACACAAATATGTAAAAATTCAAAAAAAAAAAAAAAGAAAAAAGATCTTACTCTGATGAATTTCAGAGAGTCTTGATAATTGATCATTTTGTTTTAAAGAAACAAAAACTGTTAATGAATCCCTTAGGTCAGTTAAGTGGAAGTCAGTTAAGAGAACTTCAATTATACTTTCTTCACTTGATTGTCTACATGTCTGAGTCCCAATCTGGACTGTGACCACTTTGAGAGAAGGGCGGGGGGGCATGTTTTACTCAGCTTCACATTTCTAATATGTGCTGGGTGGGAGTGCGGGTGGGGATGGGGGAGGGCATGTACTTAATAAATGCTGGCTAAACAAATGCATGCATTTCTAACAAATATCTGAATAAATCACAGTGGATTCATCCTATTTCCCTAACTAAAATGCTGCCAAATTTACAACATAGCCTATCACTAAATGCACCTGTAAATTATTGCTGAAATGATCAAAAACTTCATTATAAAAAAGTTGCCTCATGAAAGGGATGATCAGAAAATAATCCTTGAAAATAGCACTAGAGTCAAGTATAATGCATGT
>PVJC01009476.1:16871-45963 GCA_004026665.1 Murina feae | reverse complement strand
TATGCAAATTAACCCAGCCAAGATGGAGGCCAACAGCCATGGAGCTAGAGCAAACCAAAGGCTTCTGTTGCAACTGCCTGCCTAGGCTGGCTGAGCCTCTGCTCACGGCCATGCCCACCAGCCAATCAGAGTGGCTGTATGCAAATTAACCCAGCCAAGATGGAGGCTGGCAGGGCGGCTCTGCACTGGGAGCCTCCACGGCCGGCCGGCATAGCTATGTCAGGTGTGTCAGCTCAGTGGGACGGGGGTCTGGCCTGGGGCCTCCTCGGGGCATCCAGGAGCAGCTGTCCTGGGTTTGCTGCCTAGCTCCGCCCCTGGGAGCCTCCGAGGAGTATCCAGGAGCAGATGTCCTGGGTCTGCTGCCTGGCTCCACCCCCTGGGGGCCTCCCCGGGGCATGCAGGAGCACAGGGCCTCTGCAGGGTGTGCAGGAGCAGCCGTCCTGGGTCTGCTGCCTGGCTTTGTCCCCCGGGGGCCTCTGTGGGACATCCAGGAATGCCTGTCCTGAGTCCACTGCCTGGCTCTGCCCTGGGGGCCTCCGCAGGGTGTCCAGGAACACCCGTCCAGGGTCCGCTACCTTCATCCGCCCCCCAGGGGCCTCCACAGGGCGTGTGGGAGCATCTGCTGCACAGTGCGGAGAATCCGAAGCCAGTTCACTGCCCAGCTCCACCCCGGGTGTGTTTGCTCAGCAGCAGGGCCCCACCGAGGGATTCTGCACCAGCGTCCGCCCCGGCTTGCCACCCAACTGTGCGCCAGGTGTGTCCCCTCAGTGGTGTGGGCCCACCAGGCGTGTGTAATCGTGGGCCCTCTGGTGGGAAACATCCAGGCCTGCACTCACCAGCCTTCCCACCCCCCAGTGCACGAACCCTGAAGGGGCTGTGGGCAGCCTGAAAATGGCCCTCAACCCCTCACCCAGGCTGGCCAGGCATGCCAAGCAGGTAGACATCTCCCCTGAGGTGTCCCAGACTGCAAGAGGGCACAGGCCGGGCTGAGGGACCCCCACCCCCCGAGTGCACAAATTTTTGTGCACCGGGCCCCTACATATAATCTTAATAAATTATTAGGACAAACACTACAATCACCATTAGGGTCAAGAAATTGAACTTTCTGTTTGACAGCCAAGAAACTTCATGTGCCCTGTACTAGTCATGCTTCCTGATTTCTTACAGATGTAATCATCCTAATTTTTAACTCCCTTGTATGTATTCATTTATTATTTTATCATACAAATGTGCATTATTAGACAACATGATGTAATCTTGCCCATTAAAGTCATATACTACTTTAAGTGTCGATTTATGAAGAACTGGGGCTATCTGACCTGTAAATCTTCCTGTATGTGTGTGTTGATTGCCTACTCACCATGCAATTCAATGTGATCCTTTGCCATCTGGATGTAGATACTGAACTAACATAGATTCTTTATGCATTTGGAAAAGCAAAGGTAGAATTGAGTTCTTGTATTGGAGGCACATGCTAGCAATAGTTGACATCCAGTGCTTAGACCCATTAACTCATTAGGGGCTGAGAAGTGATATTTTCTTTTCTTTTTTTTTTCAAACTAAGAAAGGTTTTATTTGAAGACAAAACAAATCCAAATGCAAGTGAGAGAGTTCACTGTATTTTTTAAAAGGGAAAGCTGCACATAGGTGTCAATTAAAACCAGAACCATTGTAGAGATGCTTGCTGTTAGTGGTGACAAAGTTACAGCATGTGTTTGCCTGAGAAGTCTTTCTATGGTGGCATACATGTGGGACTGGGTGACAAGAGTGAAGTAATACAAGTTGGAATGGCAAGTGGGTAAATGCTCTAATGTGCTCTTGTTCTGTTTTAGAGAATTAAGGGAAGCAGCCGGTCACCTCACAAAGACCTATACCATCAAAGAAGGCTTGCAAAACTTGAAAATGGATGTGAGGTTGTTACTAAAGGTATACAGGGAGGTTAGTGGGGAAAAAACACTTGCGTTCTCAAAAACCAGGTTTCACACAATAACAGAAACGAAAGCTAGTTGTGTGTGCTTGCAGGAGGAGAATACTCTTAATAAATGCTGGCCTTTTTCATCATGTTCAGGAATTCTTCCTCACTGACTTCCCCGTCTCCATCTCGATCAGCTTCATCGATCATTTCCTGCAGCTCCTCATCAGCAACGTCCTTGCCCAACTCGTTGGCTACACGTCTGAGATTCTTTAACGATATGGTCCCGGTTTCATCATCATCGAAGAGCTTGAAAGCTTTCAGCATATCTTCATCGGAACCTTTCTCACACATTTTGTGTGTCATCACAGTCAAGAAGTCATTGAAATTCACCTTCCCTGTACCTTCTGGATCAATTAAACTTACAATCGTCACCATCTCGTCTGTCTTTGGTTCAAAGCCCATTGCACGCAACAGCACCTCGAGTTCCCTAACATCCATTGTTCCAGTTGCATCGGTATCGAAGAGATCAAAAGCTTGGCGAAGCTCCTTTATCTGCTGTGGACTCAACTCCAGCAGAGGAGTCGTTCTTTTTGGCTGGGAAGACGATGCCGCGCTTGTCTTCTTAAAGCTAGAAGAAGCCTTCGGAGACTCCGATTCTCCCTCGGTGTTGAGCAGGCTGGCCGGAGGGCCCCGGAAGCCCCCGATGCGGGTAGGGGCCGGCTGCGTCTTAAGAGGAGGCAGCTGAAAGCCGCTGGCCTCGGCTCCGCGAGGATGCTTGTGTTTCTTGGGTCCCATTATCCAGCGACTCTGGCTCCCAGTCGTTGAGGTAACCGATGTACAACTCACTAACGGGCGCAGTTCCCTTCGCGCCACGCGCGCAGCCCCGCTCCCCTGAAGTGATATTTTCTTTCTTTTTTTTTTTTTTTTTTTTTTTTGATTTTTACCTCATCTACAATTTTATTTATTTTTTATTTTTTTTAATTGAAGTGATATTTTCTATCATTTAGTTCTCACTGATTAGCTGAAATTTATATAAGAAAATGTTTCTTCTCATCATATTTGTTTAGTCAATAGTATGGTTAATTTGGTCCTAGGGATGCTCATTGCAATTAGGTTGATTATTGTTTATAGGCCTTTTCAGTAAAAACAAACAAAAAGAACCACACTAAAAAATATATTTTTTTTTTTTACCGTGCCTAGGCACTAGGCTGAGCACTTTTCAAATATCAAATTATTTAATCATTCTAACATCTCTGAATAATTAAAAAATAAGGTGCTATATTAATTCATATTGACTTTCCAATTCAAAACTACATATTTTAATAAAAGCATATACACATATACTTATCACACTGTCTCCTTTCTTTCTCAAGATCACTGATTCTCACTAACATAGGGAATAGAGTCACTCTGCTTTAGCCCACATTACACACACTTCCGTTTCAGAATAAAAAACTTTTTTTCCAGTTTTATTGAGATAATTAATACATACCTTTATATGAGTTTAAGGCATACAGCATAATGATTTGATTTTTTAAAATATACTACTACAACAAATTATGATTATTGAACCCAGGTAAATTTTGTGTATATTCAATCTGCATTCTCACGTCATTCTTTAATGGTGGTACTATATCTGCATTGTAAGAGAATATAACCAAATCTGTATTCTCTCACTTTAGTCCTCCTTCTATCTTTTTCTAGTAATAACTATGTATTTAATGTACACATTCACTATCAGTCTTTCAGGTGATGTCATTCTAGTTTTGGGCAGTGCATGACACTCATTCTCCAGGAGATTTCTCAGGAGAGATTCATGGAAAATGTCTTCCTGGATTCCTGTATGTTGATAACAATTTTTTGGTGCCCTTCATACTGGCCAAGTTTTGCTTGATATAAAATTCTTGGTTCACATTGTATTTTCCTGAGTCCTTTAGTTTTCCTGCCACAAGGTGATACTCTACAAAAGTCTGAGAATTCAATTTTCTTTCTTTATAAGGCATGTTGTCTCATTTTCCTACATGCCTAAAAAATGATTATATTTTTAAAGCTTAGTAATGAATGATACTGGAGTATGTTTTGATGTTGGTTATTCTGGATTAATATTCTCAAACACATGATGTGCCCTTAGAGTGCATAGTTTATTTCTGTATTCTTAGAAGTTTTCCTGAATTATATAGTTCATGGTTTGTTCTTTTGGCCTTTTTATTTTTTAAGACTCCTATTACCTATGTGATGGTTCTTCTTTTTTTTATTATTTCCAATATTAGTCCCTTTTTTTCTAATTCCTTTTATCACTTTCTTCAGATGAAAAGTATTTTCTCCTTGTCACTGATTTCTCATAGAGCATTATAAATTATTCTATTCACTCTTGTAATCCTTAACTTCACATTCTAGTATTTTTCTGATTTATAATTTTTTTTTAGTTTTGTCATCTTATTTTTGAGTTTTACAAATTTGTTTTTTATATATTTTTGTTTCAGTTTGTTTTGTAATAGTATTTAATAGTTTTGATCTATCCCAAGTGAGTAGCAGTTCTCAAATATTCTGAGGTACCAGGCAGAATATCAGTTATTTATTTAAGAAATAACATGGGTTCAGGCAGTTATTTGTTTAAGAAATAAAATTTTTACTGTGGCCTCAGTTCTAGGCCAAGCACTTTTGAAATATCAAATCATTTAATCTTTTCAGCAGCTCTGTATAATGGGTTCAATTATTACTCCTGTTGTATGGATAAAGACACCCAGAGCTTAAGCAACTTGCTGCATATCAGATCTAGTAGAGACATAGAAATTTACACAAATGTAGTGTGCTTACAGACAAAGACCATCTCTTTATCATTAAGTTTGAGTATATAAAGTCAAGAATAACGGAAAGGGTCATTTTATACTGTGAAGACAAAGGATTTAATTAAAGTTACTCAGGTTCATTGCAAGTTATAGGATTATTCCTAATACTTCAAAGTAGCACCAAAAAATTTGATGACTACAATTTTAAGGAGTAATAATGCAGAGCTCAAGAAAACAGGCAGTCTCTAAAGTCAGAAAGCAAACTTATTTCCACTAGAAAATCTGGAAGTATTGTTTCTAATAAGAAACACCAAACAGTTGTCTTTCTCTTCACACAGTAAGATATCAAATTAACTTTCATGCAGTGCTCATTAATTTACCCTACAGGTGTTTTGAAAACTCACTAGACTAACCTTAAACTATTAATAATGTTCTCCAACTGCCTCAGCTTAAGAAAAAAAAAAAAGGATATTGATCACTACGTTCTAAAGCTGAATTTTCTTTGCACATCAAAGGGAATATTCTAGTAAAATTTAAACAGTATTTTTGAACAGATATTTAAATTGATTCCATGTTATAAGGTATTTGCAATTTTGAGATTGCATAGCCTCTCAAAGGGGTCATAAATTAAAATTTGAGTGATGTACATTGTTTGATATAAGCAGAATTTATCCATTAAATATAAAATTGTGTTCAGTAAATCATTGGGAACCTATGTTTCACACCAGATTTAAGATATTGCTTTCATTTAAAATATGGATAGGTGAGGTTTAAGATACTAGATGATTCTGTGCCTTGTCAAACTAGGGACGTAACTCATCTTGTTTGGTTTTAACCATGATGTTTACATTGTATTGAATTGTGTTCCCAAAGTCATATGAAGTTCCCCAATGTGATGATGGTATTTGGAGATGAAGACTTTGGGAAATAATTAGATTTAGATAAGATCTTGAGGCTGATAACCTCATAATGGGATAGTTCTAAAAAGTGATATCAGAGAATTCACTCTTTCTCTTTGCCATGTGAGGACATAGTTGGAAGATGGACATCTGCACTGAGTGGCCAGATTATTATGACCACCTGATGCTTGTAGGCTAATTAGCTATAATTTCGTGCTGAAGTAACTAGAGGACCAGACCATTATAAATAGGGAAGCAGGTTGTTTACCACAACAGTAGGGGTGATTTTTTTTTCTGAAGATATAGGTAAATAACACTAGTTAACAGCCTTTGAACGTGGGATATATTTGAACGTGAGTGGCCAGATTATTATGACCACCCCATCAGTATTTCATTGGGCCACCTTTTACCTTCAATACTGTAGTGATTCTTCTTGGCATTGACTCCACGAGATGTTGAAAGGTGATGCGAGAAATCTGACACCATGCCTGATGAATAGCACTGTCCAGTTCTGTGAGATTTGATGGCTGTGGAACCGGCTGCCTGACGGCTCTTTTAACTTTGTCCCACAAATGCTCAGTTGGATTGAGATCTGGTGATTGTGGGGGCCACCTAAGCAAGGTAAAGTCTCCCTCATGTTCTTGAAACCACTCTTGCATAATACAAGCACTGTGGCATGGTGCATTGTCTTGTTGGAAGAAGCCATCTCCATTGGGATATGCCATCAACATGATAGGATGAACTTGATCAGCAATGATACTTAGGTATGTTGTGCTATTCAGATGTTGTTCCACATGAATTAAAGGGCCCAAATCATGCCAGGAAAACATGCCCCAAACCATCACACTGCCCTCACCAGCTTGAAGGGTTGTACTTATGCATGTGGGGTGCATGCTTTCATGCTGTTTCTGCCAAATTCTCACTCTGCCATCTGCATGATGCAATTGGAAATGTGATTCATCGGGCCACATGACTTTTTTTTCCAATTCTTGATTGTCCAATCCTTGTGTTCCTGTGCAAATTAGAGACGTTTTATCTTGGTAACTGCAGACAGCAAAGGTGTTTGAACAGGCCTTCGGCTTCCATATCCCATACTCCCATATGATGCAGTGTATAGCTACTTTGCCTACAAAGTCAGGTGGTCATAATAATCTGGCCACTCTGTGTGTGTGTATGTGTGTGTGTGTGTTCTAGTGGCCCATTGCAGGAAGATTCCTGCAAGAATAGGGCTTCCTGAGCCAGAGTGAAGCAGAGAAGGGAGCGAAGCCCGCCTCGGCTCCCATCTCTGCTGCCTCAGCTCCCTTCCTCCCTTCTTCACTTTCTCTACTGCCTTGGCTCCTTTCCCTTCTCCACCCTTGGCTCCCTTCTGCAGCACTTGGCTTCATTCTATGCTGTCTTTAGTCTTCACCTGTGTATGCAAATTATCCGCCATCTTTGATGAGTTAATTTACATATAGCCGCTCTGATTGGCTGGCAGGTGTGGCTTGGCTAGTGGGCATGGCTTAGGTGTAATGGAGTAAGGGTTAATTTGCATATAACACTTTTATTAGATTAGATATATATATCCCAATTCAAAGTCTGTTAAATTGAATTGTTTACCCATATCTTCAGGGAAAAAATCACTTCTGTTGTGGTAAACAACCTGCTTCCTTATTTATAATGGTCTGGCCCTCTAGCAACTTCAGCATGAAATTATAGCTAATTTGCCTAGAAACGTCAGGTGGTCATAATAATCTGGCCACTGTGTGTGTGTGTTTGTGTGTGTGTGTGTGTGTGTGTATATATATATATATATGTATATATATATATATATATATATACATACATACAGATATATATATATACATATGTATACATATATATAATGTTAATTTGATGGTGTACCTTATGCCCCTAAGACTTTCTTCACTCTTGTGTATTCTTTTTTTATTTTTCCTATTGGATAATTTCAAATTATCTGTTTTCATGTTTAGCTGAGTCATTCTTCTGCTTGATCAAGTCTGTATTGAAGCCATGTATTGCATTTTGCAGTTAAATTATTGTGTTCTTTGTTTCAGAATTTTTATTTTTATACTTTCTATATCTGTTTTATAGGTATTTTCTGTTTTGTTCATATATTCTTTTTTTAATATTTTTTATTGATTTTTTACAGAGAGGAAGGGAGAGGGATAAAGAGTTAGAAACATCGATGAGAGAGAAACATTGATCAGCTGCCTCCTGCACACCTCCTACTGGGGATGTGCCCACAACCAAGGTACATGCCCTTGACGAATCGAACCTGGGACCTTTCAGTCCGCAGGCCGATGCTCTATCCACTGAACCAAACCAGTCAGGGCTGTTCATATATTCTTAATTTTATTTATCTATGTTCTCTTGTAACTCACAGAGTCATGTTTTCATGATTCTCATGTTTCTTATACCTTTACATTAATGTCTGTGCATCTGAAGAAACTGTCACCTCTGTCAGTCTTTATAAACTGGTTTGGCAAGAAAAAAGTTCACCAATTGGCTCAGCTGATAATTCTGGGAGCGTCTCAAAGCCGTAACACCTAACCCTCTTCCTTTGCTCCTAGCTGCTGCAATTAAACCATGTTAATTCTATCAGTGTGGCATGTAAAGTGAAAATAAATAAATAAATAAATAAATAAATAAATAAATAAATAAATAAGTAAGTAAGTAAATAAATAACATGAAAGAGAAACTAGTCCCTGCATCAGTGTCCCAAAAGGCCAGGGACAATGGATAAATGCTTCACTCTCCACTCCTCCTTATCCCCAGGGAGAAGTGGCAGGCTGAAGCAATCTCTCTCCCTCAGCATGAACTGTGCCAATTTGGGGTAGAGGCTGAGGTGGGTAAAGTGAAATTGGTCTTCTTACACATTCTGATGAATTTTCAGTCCTGTGCTCATCTGGTACGTTGCAACTTCTTATTTGATTCTGTATTTTAAAAGGTATTTTATTCTGTATATCATGGTTAAATTGGTGTTATTTTGTGGGAACAAAGGCTAGGACTTTCTATTCTGCCATCCTGCTGACATTATTCTCCATAACTGACATTTTTGTAATGTAAATTTGCAATTATAATTTCTTAATTTTGTTAACAATATTAAAAAACATAAAATTAGGTTTGAATTATAGGAAAATGTGAGGTAAAATTTTATTACCAAATGTAATATTTTGCTACATAGAAATAAATTATTACTGGAAGGTCTTTTCACAATGTAGTTAAACCCAACCATTTTTGTGTTAATTTTAGTGTACAATGTAAACTCAGTCATTATTACAAGTAATTTATAGTGAATGGTAATTTTATTAATATCAAAGTGTTTAGAACAAATAGCAATATGTCCATAGTGCTTTTAATATCATAAAATGTTTATGCTTTTGAGAATAGCATTGCCATTATTAAATTACTAAATAATTTTAAATTATGAGTTTGTATTATTATGTCCCCAGAAAATGTGTCTTAACTATATTAGATCCCAAGAGATAGCAACTGAAAATCTTGATTTAACCAAATTTGCAACCAACTAGATTTTCAAATGAACATGATTTCACACTGACACATGCACCCAACAATATAAGTGATGATATATATGATATGCTTAATAGATCTTTTTTATTTATCTAAACTATATTCCTAAAATAATTTTACTTTTTTATAAGTTATGTTAATATAAATGAATTCTGATTTATTATTCAATGATTCAATTACTTATGTTTAAACTTATTTAATTGCCATGAAAAATACTAATTTAAAAAAATTACCCAATTATAAAATTATGTATCAGTAGATTTTCTCATTTTCTTTCTTATCACAGTGTGAAATTTCAGTAATTGCTTAAAGCTACATAACTATGAACCAAAGGAGACAATTGAGTAGTAAATAGTAAAACACTAAACAACAGAATGAAGAATGGTTTCTTTATCAGTCAGGATTCAGGAAGGAATGCAGGGCACCATGGGAGTTATGGATTAGGCATTTATTTTAAGGAATAATTGTGAGAGGATATGAGGCTTGAATGTTTGAGAGAGAGATGGGAAGTCATAGAAGGGACACTAAACAAGTTCTCTGAAGGAGGAAAACATATCAAAGCCATGTATGTTAAGTTGCAAAGTTGTAGAACAGAAAATGAAAGCTCCTGGGGAGGTCAGTGGGACCTAGGCCTCCGGGAAGGCCCTAGATCTGTGGGGCCCTATACAAGCATCGCATGGTGAAGATGGGGCTGCTGCTGGACATCAGGGCCAATAATTAGGAAGAAGGCTGAGTGCAGAGAGAAGAGCAGGATGAGGTGAAACATATGGAGCAATTCTACAACTTCTCTTCAGTGTACCTGGTCACCAAGATCTTGTGGAATAATGATTGCATTTCCCCTTCAAATCTCGCACAGTTTCTTCAACTCTAATTCTGAAAGGTAGAAGAAAGGGGAATCTTGGAAAAGTAGTTCAAAGATTTTTTTTGGCAGAAAAATTCAGCCAGTGTGATTTATAAATGAATGGAATGGTTGTTACTAAACCTAGGAATGACCCTATTTAAAATATGACACTTGATCAAGTTTGACTTCTTTTGGTTTTCAGGAAAGTTTAAAAAATATCAAACTGGCTAATACAAATAACTACCAGGAGGACAATTTGAGAAACTCAGGGTTGAATTATCCATTTTCTCTATAATGTACATTCCTTTCTCTCTAACAAATAAAAAACTAGAAAAATATTGGGCTTATAAAAGTGTCAAAGGTTATCTACATGTACATTTTTACATGTTTATATGTTACTAGAGTCCTGGTACATGAAATTAATGCATGGGGAGAGGGGTGTCCTTCAGCCTGGCCTGCACCCTCTCCAATCCAGGACTCCTCAAGGGATGTCCAACTCGGACATCCTTCTTTCAATCTGGAACTTCTGGCTCCTAACTGCTTACCTACTTGCCTGCCTGATCACCCCTAACCACTCTTCCTGCCTGCCTCATGCCCCTAATCACCTCTGCCTGCCTGCCTTCCTGATCACCTCTAACTGCCCTCCCCTACCAGCCTGGTTGCTCCTAACTACCCTCTCCTGCCAGCCTGATCACCCCTAACCACCTCTGCCTCAGCCCCTGCCACCGTGGCTTTGTCTGGAAGGATGTCTGGTCTAATTAGCATATTACCCTTTTATTAGTGTAGATTATTTGTGATGTTGTTAAATTAATACTTTTTAAAAACAATATATTTTATTAATTTTTAACAGAGAGGAAGGGAGAGGGATAGAGTGTTAGAAACATCGATGAGAGAGAAACATCGATCAGCTGCCTCCTGCATACCCCACACTGGGGATGTGCCCACAGCCAAGGTACATGCCCTTGACTAGAATCAAACCCAGGACCCCTGAGTCTGCAGGCTGATGCTCTATCCACTGAGCAAAACCAGTCAGGGCTAAATTAATACTTTTAAGTAGAGTCCTGGGTGTCAAAAGGTGAGCAGCTGTTAAACTATATTTCATTTTCTTTTTGTTAATTATTCAAAGATCCTGGAGGAAGTACACAGCACAACTTGAGGAGCTGTGTGGGGAGGTCAGGGCAGGGTACAGGTAGAGTACATAGCAGGACCTGGGGTACATGCATTTAGTGGGCTCAGTGGGTGGTATGCTTGGGGTTCCCAGACTAAGAGGGGATTCATTAATTCAAACCAAAAGAACTGATAAGCTTTATGGGGGATCTTATTTATGGGGTGCACAAAGAAAGTGCTCTGGGAGGTGAATGAGACTTTAAAATCATAAGGACCATTGGGGGCGTCACATCAGAAATTTACACTTTTGACTCTTTTTAGGATGTTATCTAGGGCATATGCTTATAGGAGGAGCTGGCATCAGTTCACGGCCTTTGCAGGCCACTTGGCCACACAGGAAGCATGCCAATAAGCAATATTATGGAGTAGCTTAGCTGACTCTCAACAATCCATCCTGCTATGCGTTGGCATCAGGAATAGCAATCATTTGTGTAGCAGATATGTTACAGGACATAGGTATTGCTTCTGAAGCTGTTCTAAAGCACATTTAACTGAGGCAATATGATGAAGTGTTAGAAATAATGACAACTAGACTAGCTAGCGTTTGGAATCTGATTCTCAACCAATGCCCCCATGTGGGTGGCTAGAGCCATGAGAATAAATCAGGGACGTCAGGAACTGCTGAGTTTGAGGAAAATGTTTACTTATACTAGAGGCTTGGTGTGTGAAATTCATGCGTGGGTACAGTCCCTAGGCCTGGCCTGCTGCCACCCACCTCTGGTTCCCTGTTAGCCATTGGGTGATTAGTGCCTGAAGGCTGGGGGGAAGGGACCAAGAGGTTGGCTGTTCGCACCCGCTTGCCGGTCCCACCCCTGCTGCGGGTGGCCGTCAGGTGATCGGAGCCTGCAGGCTAGGGAAAGGGACCAAGAGGTGATCAGTGAGCCTCATAGTGCCTGGTCCAGGAGTTGTTTTGGTCATTATGTCATTAGGATCAATGTGCATATTACCCTTTTATTATATAGGATGTGATCTGTATACTTTGAGACATCTTCTAGAGCAGTGGTTCTCAACCTTCTGGCCCTTTAAATAGTTCCTCAACCATAAAATTTTTTTGTTGCTACTTCATAACTGTAATGTTGCTACTGTTATGAATCATAATGTAAATATCTGATATACAGGATGGTCTTAGGCGACCCCTGTGAAAGGGTCGTTCGACTGCCAAAGAGGTTGAGGCACACAGGTTGAGAACCACTGTTCTAGAGGATGGGCTGTGCCTGTCCTTAGTTGTTAATATACATGCAGCAAGATGTGTGCTTTATGGAACAGATCCCATCCCATTCAACTAATATGAAATATAACCAGTCAGTTCTATGTCCATTTGTGCTAGTGGTCATGCTGTTGCTGTATCAGACTCAGTGTCTGGTGTAGTGTCTGCATGTGGTTGGTCAGAGTGGCCGATCATTGCTGGGTGGCTTTAGTATTTGACCTAATTGGGTTAGAGCAATAGCACCTATTTTTACGCCTGCTAGTCCTCTAGAGACAGCCAGTTCCAACAGAATAGGGATCAAAATGGCCCCTTTGTTATGTAAGCAAGACTTCTCCAGCAGAGAGGTGCCAGGAGGGGGAGGGGTGGCTAGAATATTAAAAGTAACAGTGTTGCAATAATAAGGATTATCTCTGTGAACAGTGTATGGGTGAGGCAGGTTAAAGTGGACTTGCTCCTGACCCTTTGAGTCAGGTCCACAATAGGACACAAATGAGGCGTTATGTATACCATTAGAGGGCAGTGATTATACTGGGTGAAGTCCAGACTATGTATTTGAAAATAGTTGGTAGCCTTTAGAAAGTAGCACTGTGGAAGGTTAATTATTCTTATGCTTATTCACAGCGTGCCTTAATGAGATTAGTTTAAAAGAGGTTTATGGTGTTTTATATGGAACTAGGGGCCCAGTGCATGAATTTGTGTACCTTGAAAGGATGTTTTTGAATAGGTCATTTTGTGTAAGTTCAGCCATTTGGGGCTGGTAAGCTAGATGGAAATTCCAAAAGAAACCATTTGCTGAAGTATTTGAGAAGTGAGATGTAAACTTGGATCTGGATCTATAATGTCTAGTGGGGCAAAGGGGATGGGCCCATACCTGGTTAAGAAGATTACATTACAGGAAGCAGCATTCTAGAAGGAGCAGCCTACAGGAGCCCAGTGAAGGCATCAATGATAGTGATTACAACCTACTAGCTCTGGCAGAGGGTGGCAGCAGCATCCTGTAGTGACTAGTCAACTTGGCATCTGGAATAGGGTCTGTTGCCTCTACACATGTCCCCACCAGGGCACCTTCCAGAGTTTTGTTTGGAAACAAAAGGGGCAATTATCTACTGCACTTTAGCTAGAGCTAAGGGGGATGCCACACCGTATGCTCAGTCAATGAGTGCTATCATTCCCCTATGACTCTGCTAGTGGTTATGGCATGTCTGGAGGATAGTTGTGTCTAGGGCTGTGTCTGGTACTCTGGTAAATGGCTTATGTGTGAGGCCTTGGGATACGTGTGTAATTTGGATAAGGAGTCCTCAATGTTATTATAACATGCTTCTGTACCCCCTGTTACCTGTATTCTGTCACAAAACAGGCAAAATGTATATGCAATGGTATGTGGCCAGTGGAGTTGAATGCTAAGCCATAGTTATGGCCATTCTGAGTGCTATTTCAATGGACATTAATTAATTATTGGTGTGTGTGCACAGAGACACAAGTGGCCATAATTAGAATGTGTGAGTTGGCTCTGTCCAAATGTATTTCCCATTTGGAGTGGCTTCTTCCCCATTTAGAATAGATCTCCTGAATCATGAAATTATCCTTTGCGAGTATCCATCCACACCAGACTGTAAGCCCATTCATTATTGCCCAGTGGTCACTAAAAATATGTGCCCATGGGAGTCTCATTTTGATTGCCTAATGTAGGTGCCCTACTACCAGATTTGCCAATTGGACAGAATCTAAAGAGCCCTTCCTGACTAGAAATATGCCACTAGCAAGATGATCTACCACAGCCTTCTGGCAGGCTGCACTGTGGACAATGATGGTGGTGTCATTGGCGAGACCACTGACTCACTTCCTGTATCAGGTAGTTGGTCCCAAGGGGTCTCCCTAAATGTAGAGTGGTCAGTGGTATGATGCCACCAGCTGTACTACAGTGGAAATGGGCAAAATGGGCAAGGAGCTGGGCATGAGGAAAGCCACATCCTTCCACAATTTGCCAAGGCCCTTGACATCAGACTTAGCCCTTTCTTGTAGGTACAATTTCCATTTTAACAGTGGGGCCTTAGTGGCTGTGCTGAGAATCTGCTAGCTTGAACCAAGACAGGATGGAACTTGTGTGTTAAACTCTAGGGTCTGTGACTCCATTAATGCTCTCATCTCGAAAAGAACCCAGTAGACTACCAAAATTTGGTGCTAAAGTAGCATGTAGCAGGCTGCTTTCTGGGGTAGATGTTTGGTCTAGACTTAATGCAGCCAGGTAGAATGGTGTTTAGTCCAGAGATTCCACAGGTAAAGTCAAGTGTCACCAGTTATTGTAGGGACTGCTGTGTAGCTTGCTACGGTGGCCAAAAGACAGTTTGTTGAGGGTCTCCCAATGGGAAAAAGCTGATTTGTCTGTAACAGCATAAATAGGCCTTTGTAGAATCTATAAGCTTGGAATTTGCTGCCTCTGACAGGTAGTGACCTAACATGTGCTGTGCCTGCCATAGTGCAGTGGGAAGCTTGATTGTGAAAGCGTATGTTTTAAAGTGAGAGCAATTTTGAATCCCTCAGCTGACCACACTATGACAATGAACTTGAAAGAAGGGAATGGTTCTTGGATCTTATGTGGAGCCATGGCCCATCCTCTCTTCTTCAAATGTTCTGTTACTAGGTCTTCCCAAATGGCATCTATCGAATTGTAGAATGTCATCTATAGAATGCCCAAGGCAGCGATTTCAGTGAATCTAAATCTTGTCTGCATAAGGTATGTGCAATGGTAGGGCTCTTTAGATAAGCATGACGAGCAGAGTTGAAGCCATACTAGGTGTCCTGGAATCTGAAAGCAAGCTGAGGCGGTGAGACTTTAGTTATCAGGACTGAGTAAAGGTTGTTGGTTACATCTAGAACAGCAATGTAGGGGTCTTCAGGTTTTGGAATATTCTATAATATTGGGAATGGGAGCCCTAGGAGTTGGAAACTACATTTCAGTTTAGGTTGTCAACTGTTAATCTCCATTCACTGGTGATCTGTTTTAACACTGGCCAGACAGGACTATTATGGGGTGAGGTGGTGGGCCTCACCCTAATGATGCTGGTGTTTTCAGGCATTAAGCATCTTTCATGGTGGGCTGACAACCCTCTGTATCTTGCTTCAGCTGATAATGTGGTGTATTTATTGTTTTCATTGAAGAAGGCAGTTGGACAGGTTCTCACTAGGCATCTCCCATGAAAAAGACCAGGTATTAATATAGGTTATATACCAGGTGTGTCACTGAGCAAGGGCAGTCCTGTCTGTAATAGGAAAACAGAGCACCAAGGGGTTATCACCAATGGCAACTGTTTTAGAAATAAGGTCATGCAGTTTAATGTGTTTTCCCTTTACATTTTTCCCCTGCTATGCCTCGCAGGCTGTAGGCAGTTCCCTTGGGGGAATTTAGAAGTCTTACCTGGAATTACCATGAGTTGGGCTCCTGTGTGTAATAAAGCCAAGAGTGTCTTGTTATTGCCATTGTCCCAGTGGACCACCAGAGTCTTCAGTAGGTGATTGTCCCTGGAAGGTAGGACAAGCTCTGTCTAGATACTGAGTCACTAGGGTAATGCTCTGGGTCAGGGGTGTGGGGGGGGTGGGGGGCTGCCAAGTCCAAAGTCAGAAAAGTTGTTTGGGGCAGAGGGAGCCTCCGGATTCTCTGAAGGCCTCTCAGCTATTAAGATTAGGCTTTGTACTGAGGTGATCTCATATTTTAAAGAGAAGAATTTCACCAGGGATGTCCAAATACATGCTAATTGGGGACTTCCAACTAGCAGAGGTGCCAATGTAAGGCACTAGGCTATTTAGAACCATCCAGGGAATTTCTTTCGGATGGGGTTGATTTGGAGGCTCCAGGACTAGGATTTGGGAAGGTGCTCTGTGAGGTGGGTTGTGGGACCTGGCACCCAAAGGCTGTCTGTGAAGTAATGAGATTCCTCAGTATTGTAAAATCTGAGATTCTGGGCAAGAGTCCCCTCATGGCAGACTACAATGTCTATTCCCGCCAAGATCCCCTGAATACTATAGGAGGTCCCCAAAAAGTGAAAGAGTGAGACCCTGTCATTGGGGAGGGGTGTTCCCTATGAGAAATATTCTCGGAATCTTGGGCCTATTTGGGATTAGAAATCTGGGTTACTTGGGCTACTGTGGTCACAGAAGGGATGAACTTACTGGACTATATTGATCCTAATGGAGGAGTTGGGCTTCAGTGAGTGTCTTTCATTGGCTTTGATCCTTTGCATTATTAATTGTGATAGAAAAGTGGGCTCAAACTGTAAAAATTCAAGTAAGCAGGAAAGAGATAAACTCCCTGTGTATTTTCAGGATGTGTGCCTGTAGGTTAGGACTCTTTCATCACCAGAAGCCTTGATTATAGCATTGTTATTGTTGGAGGCAGCGGTCTGAAGGCCTTTGCTTTAATTCATATTGACTTAGTCCTGGAGTGACCCTTTATGGGTAGGGTCAGGGTTCACACATGCCTCTCATGAATTTGGCCCTCTGGCTCTGAGTGTCTTTTAAATAGTATGCATCCCCGAGGTCCTTGGAAACCTGGTTGCCTCATTTCTTCTGAGAGTCGGTATTAGACACTTAACCACTCAGCCTCCTTTTTCTCCTTCCTGCTATACACAGTCTTTTAAAATATTTTGAATCTTGAGGCAGGTAGTTTTGAGTTTCAGTTTTTAATTCCCACAGACTTTATCTTACACTGGAAAAACCTTATGAGTTATCACTGCAGAGGATATTCCAGTGGCCCAACTCATAGCCAGATGCTTTCCTCTCCTGAGGGAATTGGGGTCACCTCCAACAGCATACTGGTGGTGGGCTCATTAGAGCTGCCCCTAGACCCAGAGAATGTGAACCATGGTACACCCAGGCACTGAACAGCACCCAGGCCATTTCTATGAGCATTTTACATTTGAGGGGGGTTGGGGGGAAAGGGCTGCCAACATTCCCTGGCACTTTTGGAGCCACAGGAACCAGGTGTTCAGGCTGTTTGTATCAGGTCATTAGATATTGTACCACCACAAGCCAGAGTGGGACCCACAATATCCCATCCAATTGGGGAATGAGGTATGCAGCAACACAGCTGGCAGACTAGTCTTTGTTTTTAATTTATTTTTTAAAACAATCTTTATTATTTAAAGTATTGCATATGTCTCCTTTTTCCCCCATTGACGTCACCCTGGTCATTCCCACCTCCTCTCACCAGCAAATGCCCTTACCTCCCTACTGTCTGTGTCCATGGATTATGCTACTGTCTGTGTCCATGCATACATTATGCTACTGTCTGTGTCCATGCATACAAGTCCTTTGGTTGATCTCTCAACCCACAACTCCCCCATTCTGCCTTCTCTCTGAGGTTGTGTGGTCTGTTTGATGCTTCTATGTCTTTGGATCATCAGTCTGTTATTCATTATATTTCAAAAATGAGTGAGATCGTGTGATATTTTTCTTTCTCTTTGACTGGCTTATTTCGCTTAGTACAATACTCCCCAAATCTATCCATGCTGCTGCAAATGTAAGAGTCCCTTTTTTTTATAGCAGTGTAGTATTTTATTATGTAGATGTACTGCAGTTTTGTAATCCACTCATCAGCTGATGGGCACTTAGGCTGTTTCCAAATCTTAGCTATGGTAAATTGTGCTGCTATGAACATAGGGGTGCACATATCCTTTCTGATTGGTGTTTCTGGTTTCTTGGCAGACTTGTCTTTGAAAGAGGCCCTGACTTCTTGAGGGAAGGTGCCCCAATCCTACTGGTTAGGACTCAGAGTTTCTGTGCCATCCTCAAGCACAGTGGTCCAGCAAAGGGAGTATTCCTCTTATTCTCCCAAAGGCACTGCCCAGAAATTTTACCTAGTAGCCAACACTTAAGTGGGGTTTGCCACTCTTGTGTCCTGGATGTTGACCAAGGCCACTAATTAATGCAAAAGGCCCCTGTGGAAATCTTAGCTAATTCTCTTAACGGTGAGAAAGCAAGGTCCATGCTTAGAGTCTTCAGGAAACACACCTGAAGTGTGAGACTTGCTGGGGAAATTGACCCCATCTTGAAGTGTTAATAGGTGGAAAAATATATCTGTGGCATATCTGATCAGCTCTGATGACCAGTGCTCTGAGCTTCAGAAGACTCTGATTGCTTTGTTCCAAGCGTGCACATTGGGATGGAAGCAGGGCAGCATCCTGCATAAGCTGTAGGCTGTAGTGCAAAGCAGTACAACCAAATACCTGCGGGTGGTGGACCCTCCCAGATAGAATTACCCTCCTGGGAGAGTCAGTCAGTGAGCATTTTCAGCTAAAAGGCATTTTCCTATGCCCGTTGATTGACAGTATTACTCAATCCATTCTTTTCCTGTTCTTAACACCAACTATTGTGACGGTTAAAAGATAGCATTTGTTAGGCAGATCTGGGGGGTGTTAGATGGATGGCGAGCCTTGGTTCAACAAAAGACAACAGGAAATTGAAATGAGAAGTTTATTATTCATAGGTCCTGGAAAGGTACCCATCAGAACTGAAGGCCCATGTGAGGAGTCAGGGCAAGGTGCAGGCAGAGAGCCGCAGTAGGATCTGGGGCACATGCTCAGGTCCACAGGTGGAGTATTGAGGTTCCCAGCAAAGGTCAGATTGGTCAATTTAAACCCAAAAGAGTAAGAGTTGTGGTAAGCTTCATGGGGGTCTTATCTAGGTCACACTGGGGAAAGCCTGAGAGGTGGGGGAGGCTGTCTGTCACAGGGCCATTAGGGAATTCATTTCAGGAACTTATATACAGTGTGACTCTGTGGTCCCTTACTTTGGGCATGTGCCTCTGGGTGGGGCTAATGTCAGTTCAAAGCCCCTGCAGGCCACTTCCTCACTCAAAATGAATACTGAGGGAGGCAGCAATATCAGAGTGCTCAAATACTCAACATCTACTTGAAAGTATAGACTTAACCACATTATGTGAATTCTCTACATATAAGGTGGGAAAAGTAGGGTTACAGTTGTTCCCATATAAAATAATACAATAATTAATGAATAACACAATAATTAATAAGAATATAAGAATAAACTCTGTTTCACTTACAACTACTTTTGCCCATCTCATACATTTAAATGTATAAACTTAACCAAATCATAATGAACTTTGGAAAATAATCCAACTGTCTGCACAGTTCAAATGTTTAAAGTCAATATCTTTTCTTCCACTTTTCCACTTTTTCCACTTTTTTCATACATTTTACATAATTATAATGGCAATACTCAACATTTAAATGCTATGTACATAGAATTCTCAAAATCATTTACTCACTTCTCTGTTCTATACTTTCAATATGATCTTATCCAGCCTGTGTCATTAAAGACTGGTACATTAAATATTATGTACCACTGTGTTCTCTCCCATGATCACTATACTCTAATATCCAAATACCTATCTGATGCTTTTATGTTTACCTGACAAGCATCTCAAATTGAGCATGTCTGAAACACACCTCTTGTTCCCTCCCTAACCCTGAACCTGTTCTTCCCAAGCCTCCCCATTCAAATGAACAATTCAACCGGTTGCTCGGGCCAAAATCTACTTACCATCCATCAGTTCTCTAGTCCTTGTAATCTACATCCAATATGTCAGCAAGGCGAGTTGTCCCCTTCAACACATATCTCATAGGAGACTGTATTGCTGCCCCTGTAGCTTACGCCACCAGCATCTAAGCCAAAATACTGCAGAGCCTCCTAACAGTTTCCTGCTTCCACTTGGACTGTCCTACTGTTGGTCCTCTACATCATAGGCAGTGATCTTTTAAAAATGCTAATGAGATTGTCATCTTTCCAGCTCAAAACCATGTACACTATCCCCAGAAAAGAAATCACATCTTTTCCACCTCACAGCCTTACCAATATCTTGTACCCTGTCTATTGGCCTCTGCTATTGGCCTCAATCATCCTGATTAGCATACCAGCCACTGAAGGATCACTGTGTCCTTTTATCTCTTCAAAACATCCTCCCACTGGCTACTCCTCTTAATTCATTTAGGCCTCTGCTCAAACTCACACCTTCCCTGTACTGACCTCTTTCTGACTGCTTTATCTAAAAGATTCCTTCTCTTCGCATCCTCAGCTTGACTTCATATCTTGTTGCCTTTGTCTATTTTGTATTTCTATACTTATGACTACCTCATTTTATATTTATCTGTTTGCTTAGTAGCCGACTGTCTACTGGTGTGTGCACCTACTGATGGCGGGGATATTTCCTTCCTGTTTATCACACTATGCCTGGGCTTTGAGCACTATAATATAAAGGGTGTTCAGTAAAAATACACGAAATAAATGAGTACATACATACATCATACATAGGAGGGGCACTCCATAACATTCTAAAAATAACATAGTTTTGCCCTAATTGGTTTGGCTCAGTGGATAGAGTGTCAGCCTGCGGACTCAAAGGTCCCAGGTTCAATTCTAGTCAAGGGCATGTACCTTGGTTGTGGGCACATCCCCAGTAGAGAGTGTGCAGGAGGCAGCTGATCAATGTTTCTCCCTCATTGATGTTTCTAACTCTCTATCCCTTTCCATTTCTTTCTGGAAAAAAAATCAATAAAATGTATATAAAAAATAACATAGTTTTAAAAAGGCATATGACTTTTTAATAGAACCTTTTCAGGCAAAAACATAGAATAATGTAATGTCATCTGTGATTTCAATGTGACAGAATAAGCATTAGTGCACCTATGTTTCTGAACCTCAGAAAATGCACCACGTAAGCAGAATATTTATCCCCAGGTTGTTTTCACCCGAGAGAAGAAAGATAATATGATTCTTACTAAAACAACAGGAGATGAACAATTTTTATAAATTCTCCCCAGCAACCAGATTCCTACTAAGTCTAACTAATATCAATGCCTAAAAGACATTTCAGAAAGAGCTATGACTACCTGCAGCAAATTCCTGCTGATTAATCACAGTAGCTTATATCATATATAAGGCTTTTGTTTTCTTAAATAAACAACACAAATATTTTGCCAACAGTGTTAACCAATTTTAATCCATTTTCAAGATGAATGTGTACATATATACCTTATTATTTTCCTATTTGTTATGTATATTGGTTGTTTCTTTTACAACATGCACATATATTTCTGGTCAGCTAATGAAAAGTTGAAAGTCAAAAAGGAAATTTGTGTGAAATAGACAAGTCTTTTTTTCTCCGAGTTATTCCATTCATTAGTCCTTTTTGTAAAACTTAGATTTGTTTCCATGGGATTTATATTTACTGAAAACTTCTGCCATGTTTATAAAACAAAGGATTGAATTTTTTTTAAGTGTGAATTTTTATGGCATCCCAGAAAAGAAGTGATGACTATCAGTTCAGAATCAACAATAACATTTTTTTTCTTCTACCCTTTGATAAATGGATAAAATTTCTCCTAGCATTAGTGGAGGGTGAAAAGCACTTCATATGCCATATTAAAGTTATAAGCAAAGACTCAAGGATATAAGACAAGCACTTGTAGTTCTTTAATTTTATTTGAAAGAAATTATTCTTATAAATGCCCTAGATCTCTTTATGATAATATTCATTGCCAAAATGTTTATAATGAAAAAAATCTATACAAAACGGAAGTGCAGAGGGTAGGTTTGGCTAAGTAAATTATGGAATATTTCCTTTTTATGGAATACTATGCTATCATTAAAATGTATGAGGCAGGTCTCCATATACTGAAATGGGAACATCCCTATGATATTTAGGTGAAAAGTGAAATCAGAGAATAAAATTAGTTGGATCCCTTTTGTTTTCAATTTATATATGGACATAGATGTATATATAAATTCATAAAATGAACAGACTTAAATTAATTAACAGTGCTTACCTTGATGGAGGGAACTAGGAATCAAGATGTAGAAAAAGGCTTTCAACCTTGTTTCTGCATGGTTTTCAATTGTTCAATGTAAGTAATAAGTTTCCATAGTTTCAGCCTCACTCTAGAGATAATTGCCCAAACCATAAGTTATAAATTATTTTTCGTTCAATCTGAAAAATAATGTGTACTTTAGAATAATTATTATAAAACCAGAGGCCTGGTACATGAAAATTCATGCACTGGAGTTGGTGTGGCTTAGTGGTTGAATGTAGACCCATGAACTATGAGGTCACAGTTCAATTCCCAGTCAGGACACATGCCCAGGTTGCAGTGGGTGTGCAGGAGGCAGCCCGCCAATGATTTTCTCTCATCGTTGATATTTCTCTCTCTTCCTATCCCTGGGGAAAAAAAGTATTCAAGAAAAAATTATTCCAACCACTATTAAAATACTTTGTATAGCTTCAGGTAAATTTTTTTTGCACATAAAAACTCACTATTACCACACCTGCAGCTATAGCTATATCTCTATCACCACAACTTACACAATAGAAATAAATGGGTCACTCTGTTATTTATCTTGCTTTTTTCTTTGGCATTAAAGGTTTCAAATACCTACTATTGCATAACAAAAACACCAACACTTCTTAATGTTTTAAAAATACTGTATTTATTATTTCTCATTACTCTGTAAGTTGACTGCACAGTTCTTTTACTGGTTTTGCCTGAAATCTTTCATGCTTCCTCACCAACTGCCAAGATTGAGCTGAGGCTGGCAAATTTTGTCAGTAAAAGGCCCAAGCATCAAAACTTTAAACTTTGCAGTCCACATGGTCTCTTATCAAAACTACTCAATTCTGTTATAGCATAAAAACAGAAATAGACAATATATAGACAAATGAACATTGCTGATTTCCAATAAAAATTTACTTGCAAATACAGGTGTTGGACCAAAATTGGTCCAATTGCTGTATTATTCATACCCCTTCTCTAGAGCATGAATTATTTACTCATTTAACATCCTATATAAGAAAAGGCTAATAAGCAAATTGACCCTAACGGCCGAATGACCTGTCGATGTGACACGCACTGGCCACCAGAGGGCAGGCACTCGATGCAGGAGTTGCCCCCCTGGTGGTCAGTGCACTTCCACAGGGAGTGCTCTGCTCAGCCACAAGCTAGGAGCCTCTCCTGCCTCTTCTGCAACACTAAGGATGTCCTATTGCTCCCAGGCTGCCGGAGGGATGTCTCACTGCCAGCTTAGGCCTGATCCCCCAGGGAGTGGGCCTAAGCCAGCAGGTGGATATCCCCCAAGGGGTCTTGGACTGCGAGAGGGTGCAGGCCAGGTTGAGGGACCTAATCCCCCCCACCCTCAGTGCACAAATTTTCATGTACTGAGCCTCTAGTATGTATATAAAACTTGACTATGGACCAGTCACTACATAAACGGGATTCACTTTTCCATCAATTACAGGTATCAGCATAGCTATTTCCTTAATGTCTTCTGTATTTGTAAAATATGACACGAAGCTGACCTGAAGCACGTATTGTGTCTTGCTTATAAATGAGTTCACAGTACATAGTACAATAGGGCTACCACTTTGCACAAGTCTATAATAATGTCTTGCATATATTTTCATTAGTTGAGATTAAATAAAATACTTTGTATCATTTCAATAACACTTATCATAATGTCCTGAAGCTCCAACCCATGTCATTGCAAAGGCAAATTTTCTTTCTTTTTGATAATTGAATAACATTCCATTGTTATTCACATTTTATATACCACATTTTCTTTATCCACTCATCCTTCGATGGATACTTAGGTTGCTTCCATCTCTTGGTTATTATGAATAATGCTGCAATGAACATGGGGATGCAAATATCTTTTGAAGTTAGTGTTTTTTAATTCCAATAAGTTACCAGAACTGGAGTTGCTGGATCATATGGTAGTTTTATTCTTAATTTTTTTTTAGGAAACTTCATACTGTTTTCCATAGTGGCTGTATCAATTTACATTTCCACCACAAGTGTGCGAGTGTTTCCTTTCCTCCACCTACCAACACTTGTCATTTCTTACCTTTCTTATACTAGCTATTCTTAACAGGGTTGAGGTGATACTGTGGTTTTGATATGCATTTCCTGATGATTGCTGATACTGATCACATCTTCAAGTACTTGTTGGTCCTCTGTAGATGTTTGGGGGAGAAAAAGTCTATTCAGATCCTCTGACCATTTTTTAAATCAGAGTGTGGGTTTTGTTTGGTCTTGTTTTGTCTATTGAATTGTATTAGTTCTTTCTATATTTTGGATATTAAGTCCTTATCAGTTATGTTTGCAAATATTTTGTCCCATTCTATAGGTTTTCATTTTTTGTTTTTCTTTGCTGTGCAGCAGCTTTTTAAGTTAGATATGGTCCTACTCATTGGTTTTTATTTTTGTTGCATTTATTTTTGGTTCCAAATCTAAAAATTATCACCAACACTGATGTCAAGGAGCTTACTATAAGCCTGGGATTTCTTCCCAGAGGCTTAAGGTTTCACATCTGACATTAATATTTGTATGGTGTAAGATAGTGACCCACTCCTATTATTTTGCTGCCATTTAGGAAGAGACTCTTCTTTTCCCGATGTTATGTTTTTTACTCCTTTGTCATAAAAGCAACCATATATGTGTAGGTTTATTTCAGGACTCAGTATACTGTTCTACTGATCTATGTGTCTGTTTTTTTTTTTCCTGACAGTGACATACATTTATATTGTTATATCTTTGTGATGTAACAGTGACCTTTGAAATGAGGAAACATGATGCTTCTGAATTCCTTCTTTCTCAGGATTGCTTTGGATATCCATGGTGTTTTGTGATGCATATAAATTTTGGGATTGTTTGTTCTATTTCTGTGAAAACTGTAATTGGAATTTTGACCGGGATTGAACTAAACTTGTAGATTGCTTTGTGTAGTGGACATTCTAACAATATTAATACTTCTAACCCAGGAGCACAGAATATATCTTCATTTATTTGTGTGTTTTTTACTTCCTTTCATTAATGTCATATAGTTTTCAGTGCACAGCTCCTTCACTGCCTTCGTTAAATTTATCTTTAGGTATTTATTATTTTAATGCAATTGTAAATGGGATTTGGTTCTGATGGCTTGTTTGGTGTCTCAACACAACAAATTTTTTGCATATGATTTGTTTACTTCAATACATTTGGTGGAATACTTAGGGTCTTCCATTTCAACTATCATGCTATCTGCATATAGTGACAATATTTCCCCCTTACTTTTTCTTTTAATATGCTTAATGGCTATATGTATATCTTTCTCTTTTATATTTCATACAAATTTTCTGTTCTTTTATCTCAATTTTAAGAACTATTTGTCTGTGGTATGTTTACTTCAATATTTTATTTGTTTTTACCTCTGTACTTTGCTGTTTTATTTGTCATATTAGAAGAAAGGTCTTTTTACTGTAACAAAATAGAAAGGAAATGATCCAGAAAAAAATGAGTGAAATTAATAGTTCATCACATCTTGTCCAGTGCTGGGGAGAGAAGGAAAAAATTAATATTAAATCTGAAATTAATTGAAGTTATAAATGATACAAAACAAAGGCAGAAAAATGCTTTAACCTAAAAATTACTAAATGATTCATTTAATTCAAGGTGGTACTGGTTAGTGAAAGCATTGACGGAGGCATGGATTGAAGCAGGGAAAAGAAAATAACAATTTTGTCTGGCAACCTAAAACTTGCATAGAGAGAAGAATTGCAATAAAATTACACAAAAAATTAATACCTTTCCCTGAATAATCAGAAGGCAGGAAACTGCTTAAATCTTAGTTACTTGGCAAATTTTCTTTAAATTTCAATGAGCTGGCATCATTTAATGATCACAAAAATATACATCAAAATATTAGTCAAATCAAATATAAAGCTATTAAACTCAAAGGCCCATATGAAATATTAGAATGCTGATGACATATTTATGTAATTTGTATTAATGACATATTCCCACATGTTTAATAAGTAATTTTTTTGAATTATTAAAATATCAAATTGGTCCAAGTGATTAAAGTATCTTGATTTTCTTCCCGCACATTTCAATATGAGATGAAATTCATATAGGCCTAATTCATCTGCTAACTTTTCAAATACGTTTCAAGAATTTTCTTTATATAGAAGTCAGAAGCCAACATTACAAAATAAGATGAAATATATTTAAACAAGTTGTCTATATAACATCACCCAAACATGTGAATAAATCTATGTAAATATGCAATATAAATTTAGTGAATGTGGAAGATGTGAATCAGTTCTCACTTCTACTCATGATAGGCATACTGAATAATAATTTTATATCTAAAATTTACAAAGCCTACATAATACACAATGAGACTAAAAGAGTCTGATTGCCTATGTGTTGTAAATATATTATAATAAGGGTAAGGCCATACATTTTAAAACATCTATATCAATATACATAATTCCTCTGAAAGGTGAGGATTTGACTATTTTTATAAAAGAGAATTTACAAATTACATGGTAATATGACTTCAGTACTAATCAGTTTCTTATTAGAATCAAACAGTGGTCTTAATCAGTGCTGATTTAATTAGCTTAATTTTTAATAAAGACCACAGATCATAACAGTTATGGAAATAGTAAGTGGCAAGCCAAAGGGGTGCTTAAATTACTACCACAAGTAACCTCAAACTTTCTCAGGTCCAAAAATGTTTCCAATCGTATAGCATAGTAGGTGGTAAATGAGCTAATAAAGTAAGTAATATAATTCTATGTTGGAGTCCAAACGAGTATTGAAGTAACATTTAACATTAAAATTGCAGTAATTTATATAAAATGCTTAGTAGAAGGAGTGTGTATTGTCTTATAACATATATTATAGCAGGAATAATCTCATTGTGTCATTCGTATCTAGCCTGAAAGTCTAGATATGATAGTTGGAAGATGTTAAATTTTATGCTCAGGAAAATTTTATTGCATAGCAGAACTAGAAAGGTAAAGTGTATAGCAAGCTAGTTCATCTATCTTCTTGGTGCTTAGTGGGATGCCATATTTAATAAAAGTAATTAAGGCCAAAATTTAACTAATTTTCATTTGGCCAGTGCCTGATTTTATACCATCTTTCCTTCATTCTTTCTTCGGTATCAAAACAACTCTACCTGGTTGTTTGTATAAAACATTTTATTATTAAATCCAAATGTGGTTTGATCATAGTCTTGTGCTTTTTCCTACTGTAATTCTATCCAAGTGAACTCAATTCACATCTTGAAAAAGTCATTCTCAATTTTTCTGACAAGATCAAATCTCCCCTATACTGTGCTTCCCAGCATCATGAATCTTTTCTTTGTAAGCTTAATTATGGTTGTAATTTTACATCTCTGTGTGGGTTAATTAATGCTTACTCCACCCACCACAATTACATTTTAAAAAGGCAGTAACTGTTTATTATTCTTACATTTTTATCCTCACCATAGAGCATAATTCTTTGTACATAGTAGAAAAATCAGTGCCTGTTGAAAGAATAGTACTTGTTGAATGAATGAATCTTGTCTTCTTAAGTCCTTCACTTCTATTACTATATTACTTCCTTCATGTTTCCCTTCTCCTGTTTGGAGAATATAATAGCTATATGCTTATTTTCTCTATTTACTTCCCATTTGAAAAAGTCACTTAGTAGTTTTCTTTTTAAAAAACAACAACAAAGCCTGCATATACTAATCATACAGTAACTTTTAGCTCTCACGTCATTTTTAAAATTCTTATTACTATTATTGAAACGTGAGGTTCGGGATGCAGACTTTTCTTCGGTGGGTCCTTGCCCTATGAAGTTTTAAGAATAAACGTAGGGACTAACAGATTCCTTTAATAAGAATGTAGATGTTTATTGGAAGCATATACAAACTCTATCTGGACAAGGGTGTCCCCAAAGGGGACCACCTGGGAGGGTCCCCCAAATAGGAAAAGTCTGCTCTCTCTAATGGAAAAAAAAAAATCTAAATCTCTATTGTGTCCCTTTCTCTCCGGTTTATAAAGTGTGCAGTTCTTTGTCAGAACCGAACCCTTTCCAATTGGACTCTTCCTTAATTTAGGACCCCTGTGCTTCCATCGGTCATTCTGTTACATAGTATTAGATTCGAAGTTCAAAGCCCACATGGTGCCCCTCTTTTTCTCTCCTTATCTTGTTGATTGGTGTTGCTTTTGATTTCCTTTAGGACTCTCAACTGCTCAGGCTAGAGTTACCTCTGTCCTTGGTTTATGGCTACTTTAATTGCTCAGGCCAGAAATGCCTCCATCCTTCCTGGACCTACCCCCCCTCCACCCACTCAACCCCCCCGCCCAGTTCCTGTCTGCCTAAATAAGCTAGCTAGCCCTTATCACTATCATTATTATTAAAAACTAGGGGCCCGGTGCACAAAAATTTGTGCACTCAGGGTGGAGGGAGTCCCTCAGCCCGGCCTGTGCCCTCTCACAGTCTGGGACCCCTCAGTGGATGTCCTATGATGGCCACAGTCTGCCAGGCACCTTTTGTGTGTGTGTGTGCCAGGCACACCGTCAAGGAGTGCCTGCTTGGAGCAGGCACCCCTCTATGTTGATCTCTCAGACTCTTGCCCTCCCCTGCATGTTGTTCTCTTTTTTGAGCTGTGGCCAGGGCTGGGTGCTACCTGCCTCCCAAGCTTGCCTACTGCCCATATTCCTCCAGCCACCAGAAAGCAGGGAAAACCCTGCCTCGTGGTCAGGCCAGCCTTTTCCTGCTCCCTGATCCCCGGAAGGGACCTGGGAAGCCACCAAGCAGGCCGCCAACTCTTTCCCACTCACCCGTCCCCTGCTGCCTTCCTTTCCCACTTCCCGGTGCCACCAAGGGGTCTGGGGAGCTGCCAAGCAGGACCCCG
>PVJC01009476.1:0-16771 GCA_004026665.1 Murina feae | reverse complement strand
TGCTGCCTCTTTCCCACTCCCCAGCCCGCCACCTAACTTTCCCACTTCCTGGTGCCCTGCAAGGGGCCTGGGCAGCCGCCAAGCAGGCCAAGACCCCCCGCTACCTCTTTCCCGCTCCCCATCCCACCACCTTGCTTTCTCGCTCCCCAGTGCCCTGCAAGGGGCCTGGGAAGCCCACCAAGCAGGGCACTGACCCCCTGCTGCCTCTTTCCCGCTCCCTGATGCCCCTCTAAGAGCCTGGACAGCTGCCACCTCTTATTCGTTCCCCGATACCCCTCCAAGGGCCTAGGAAGCCCACCAGGCAGGCTGCCGACCCCCTGCCACCTCTTACCCACTCCCCAATGCCCCGCAAAAGGCCTGGGAAGCCCACCAAGCAGGTCGCCAACCCTGCCACCTCTTACCCGATTCCCAGTGCCCTCCAACCCTGCCGCCTCTTTCCCTTGCACCGGTCCTGGGTCGTGCGCTGTTCCGCCCTGCAGCCGCTCTGTGCACTCGGGAGGTCCCTCAGCCCCGCCTGTGCCCTCTCACAGTCTGGGACCCCTCTGGGGATGTCCACCTGCTGGCGTGCCTGACCAGGCTGGGTGAGGGCTGATGGCTGTCTCCAGGCTGGCCAAGCCCCCCCAGGAACGTCCCTCACCCCACTGGGTTGTGGCCAGCCTGGGTGAGGGGCTTTAAGGCTGCCCACAGCTCCCATTGACCCAACGTCCCAGCAAGGCTGGCTGGACGCAGGTTCTGGGGTTTGTTTATCTCCTATAATTGATGTACTGTTCCTTTAAGGCGAGGTGGGCTGAAGTAACGAAACCTCCTCTGCTTCACCTCGCAGCACAGGTCTATAATGAGACTTCGTTACTGTTAGTAAGGCAGGCCAGGCTGCTATTCCCTTCAGCTCCCGAGGATTCTATGATTGTTACATTATTGAAACATGTTTCGGAGCCTGCCCATCAAGGGCCGAAAACAGTTTCGCTCTCACTCCTGCTGCAACAGACGCTGCCTAAACGTTTACTCAGGTCCGTGAGTGGCGGCCGCCATGTTGGCTGGGCTAATTTGCATACAGTCGCTCTGATTGGCTGGTGGGTGTCCCGAAGAAACGGTTAATTTTACTATTCCACTTTTATTAGTTTAGATTGTCTTATTTACTTCCTTAGCCTGCAGTAGCCCTCAATCTTGGAATGTCTCAGTAGGCTCCAAACTGGTCTTTTTCTTACTTCATTAACTCATTTTATTTTATATCTGCGCCTATCAATTAAATGCTAATTCTGTTTCTTATCACATCATGTTCAATCTGATATGTAACTGACCTTATCTGCATATACACACAACTCACACTTCTTCCCCTATACATTATGCCCTCTCTCTATTGCCTTTATTTATACTGTCCTATCAACTCAAAATTTCTTCTCTCTGCCATACATCTTTTCACCAAACTGTAGCATTTACAAATTATTATGTTTAAAAACCAAAACAAAAATTTTAAAATCCTTTTATAAGATTCTGGGAGTTTAATATGTCAGTTAAATATGATAGGGAGAAGAAAGAGTATATATGAGCTATTTTTATAAATATTTTAATCATGAGACATAAAAATTGTATATGCAAGCAAGCATTACTATTCAGTCACAATTCATAAATAGTAATGGAGTGATACTAGTAAATTTCATTTGGGATGGATATTTGGAACATGTTGCTGATGTTAATATTTCTAATTCAATATGAGATGTCTGTTAATCTTTAAAAAAAGGATTGATATGATCATGAAAAGTGCTCACTCTTTCAGAAATAAGTAATTCTTACTGAAGTAGCAAAGAAAAAATACCTTCCTTGGGACCCAGGTGTTCCTTTGGTCCCCATCCATGACATACATGTTTACATATGCTTGAAGAAGGTTGTTCTTAAAATACTAATTATACTTAAATTTAAACTAAATAAGTATATTATATAAATTAATAAATGGAATTTGGTTATAATGTTTTTTAAAGTGAATCCTATCTGTAATTTATTAAATGTGTATTATCTGAGCTCTTTGGTGAATTTCATCTCATATCCTGATAGCACAGCAAGGAAAAGCCTGAAGTTATGCATGTTGATTACTTGACATTGCTCATTTACAACATACTTTTATCCATATCAGCCCTAAACTAAAACCAATGTTTAAAATATGATGATAAACAACATGATAGTAGTCAGCCAGTAAATACTAGGACTGTATTCAACTCTTAGTGGTGAAAACAATCTTTATATTTAAATCACTTTTATAATTTCTAACTAGTATACAGTTATTTATTTACATGTCCATCAAAGAGAAACTAAAAAATAATTGCAAGAAAAATAGCCACTCCTGAGCAATATTTTTTCCACGATATAATTCACAATCTTTAGCTATGATTTAATATGCTACTGTCATTTTCTCATCTTTGTGGGGAAAAAAGGAATGAGTGTAAGTTACCAAGAATCACTATCATTGTTCTATGCACACACGATTTTGTTTTACACATGCACGATTTTGTATGTGCTATATCTTTGTTTAGTTGTTTCAGTATTTTGCTTGTCATTACTTGATGTAACACACTCTTTCCACTAGAATCATTTACTGCAGCCTAATACACATCCTCTAGAATTTCTTCTAGTGTGGCTGGGTCTCCTGTCAGTGAACTCTTGGTTTTTATTTACCTCAATGTAATTTTTCCTCTAAACTTGACAGATATTGTTACTGATTATAGAATTCTAAGGAGATAAATATTTTTTTGAGCAGATTGAAGATATTTTACTTTCTTCTGGCTGTCAGATGTCAGTCATTTGAAGATTATTTTGTCTGCTTTCATATTTTTCTCTTTGATTTTTGTGACTTCACTCAACTATGTCAGGGTGTTTATTTCTTGTCCCTTTAACATGTTGTCTTTGTTTTATTCATTCTTACTGGTATGTTTCAATTTAGAGTTAATTGATTATAATAACCTGAGCTGCCTTCATGGGGAAAAGGAAGTCCCATAAATCTTTGTTAATGCTTTGCATGATTTTTAAGTCCGGATTTAGCTTCATAAAATTTAAATCTGGTCAGTTTAATATGTTTAACACAATTACTCATTTATTTGCTTCCAAAAGAATTAAGATTCCAAAGATTCCTGAGAAATTGGTTATCCTCAAACTGTAAGGGTAGAGAAAATGGGAAAAATTTTCCACAAAACATAGTGAGTTAACAATCCTGTATCAGAATTTTTCGTACTTGTTTTATTATACTTTGAAATTTAAAAGATTTCATTTGTTTGCCTGATGGTTTGCATTTCCCTACTCCCAACATTTTTGCACAGTTTTCTAGATAATTATTATTAGCACTAGAGGCCCGGTGCACAGAAATTTGTGCACTCGAGATGGGGAGGGGGACCCTAAGCCCAGCCTGTGCCCTCTCACAATCTGGGACTTCTCGGGAGATGTCCACCTGCTGGCTTAGGTCTGCTCCCCAGGGGATCGGGCCTAAGCTCGCAATCAGACATCCTTCTGGCAGCCCAGGAGCCCTCGAGGGATGTCCACTTGCCAGCAGGGAGCAGGCCTAAGCTGCAGTTGGACATCCTTAGTGCTGCTGAGGAGGCGGGAGAGGTTTCCACCACCACTGCTGTACTGGCAGCCATCAGCCTGGCTTGTGACTGAGCAGAGCTCCCCCTGGTGGTCAGTGTGTGTCATAATGACCAGTCATTCCCAGTGGTTCTGCTGTTAGAGTCAATTTGCATATTACCATTTTATTATATAGGATAGAAGCCTGGTGCATGGGGAAGGGGGGTCACAGCTGGTTTACCCTGAACGGTGTCGCAGATCAGGGTGGGGATCCCACTGGTGTGCCTGGCCAGCCTGGGTGAGTGGCTGATGGCTGTTTGCAGGCTGGCCACAGCCCCTTCAAGATGGATGTCACCGCCCCCTGGGGTGCCTGATCAGCCTAGGTGAGGGGCTGAGGGCCATTTCCAGGCTGGCCACATCTCATTCAGGGAGGGGGTCCCTGCTGGGGTGCCTAGCAAGCCTGGGTGAGTGGCTGAAGGCTGTTTGCAGCAAGGCTGGCTGGAAGCAGGTATCTGGGATTTATTTATGTTCTATAATTGAAACTTTGTTGCTTTAACTGGAGCCCAGGTCAGGTTGCCTCTGGCAACCCAGGCTCCCAGTGCTTCCTTGAGCCCAAACCAGCTGGAAGCAGGTATCTGGGGTTTATTTATCTTCTATAGTTTCTACTTTGTTGCCTTGAGTAAAGGCCACAGCCCCGGGAACCTTAGTTTCCTCCATTGCCGGGTCAAGCCTCCTGCTTGTTCTAGCTCCGTGGCTGCCGGCTGCCATCTTGCTTGGGTTAATTTGCATATAGTCGCTCTGATTGGCTGGTTGGCATGGCTTAGGTGTATCAGAGTGACACCAATTTTCATATTACTCTTTTATTAGATTAGATTATATCAGTTTCTCAATCAAAGAAAGACATCTGTAGGATGACATCCTCAGGAAGAAAAAGAACTGTCCAGGTAATAAAAATAAAGTTTTTCAAATATTCACCTTTTTTTAATTTTTTAGTTCATATATTTTACTTAAGGTTAGGAATACGTTAGTAACAGAATATAGTTAACATTTCATTATGACCTAAAAAGATTACAGTTTAAGTTGCACTGGCCAAAAAATGCAATTTATATTTTAGGTATAAAGTAACCACACAATTTTAAAATCTTTATGCCTACATAAATATAGAGTGTAGGTTATCTTTGAATATCTCTTGAATGAAGTATGACCCCAGTCATCATTAAAATCATTAAGGCACCTACACAAGAAACCTAACACAGCTTCATCAGCAAACCATTCACCTGCCTTCTAAATTAAATACTATTTGTTTTGTTTTTTTTGCCTGTTGAGGAATAAGGATTTATTTATTTGCATTGACTGTATATATTAAGTAATCCTGAAAATTTGTTGTGGCTGATTCTGGCAAAATATTTAGGACTAGAGGCCCAGTGTACAAAATTCATGCATAGGGGGTTGAGAGAGAGGTATTTCCCTTAGCCCAGCCTGCACTCTCTCCAATCTCCTCAAGGGATGTCCGACTGCCCCTCACAATCCAGGACTGCTAGTTCCCAACTGCTTGCCTCCCTGTCTGCCTGATTGCCCTAACCACTTCTGCCTGCCAGCATGATCACCCCCTTACCAATTCCCTGTCAGCCTGATCGACATCTAACTGCTCCACTGCCAGCCTGGTCAACCCTAATTGCCCTCCTCTGCTGGCCTGGTCCCACCCAACTGCCCTCCCCTGCAGGTCTGGTTGCCCCCAACTGCCCTTCCCTGCTGGCCTGGTCCTCCCCCCCACCCAAAAAAAAAAAACTGCCCTCCCCTGCAGACCTGGTTGCCTCCAACTGCCCTCCCCTGCCAGTCCGGTCACCCCTAATTGCCCTCCCCTGCCAGCCATCTTGTGTCCACATGGGGGTGGCCATCTTGTGTGTGGGAGTGATGGTCAATTTGCATATGACCTCTTTATTGGATAGGATAATTCTTTTCTAGAATGTGTAATCCTGGTATGACATTTAAAAAATTTAAAGAATCAAGACTTTATATTTGACTTCTAATCTTATTACCAATAGCTCCTATATCACCAGCCAAGAGACCCCTCTTTTTTAATTTAAATTTTCTAGCTGCTTTCTTTCGACCCTTATTACTCTTCAAATGTTTTTCTTTCATATTCAGGTATATGCCATATAGGTAGATAAGGATTTGTTTCATTGAACTCATAGGCAAGAAATATAAATGTTTTAATATTTTTCAATGGAATTAAATCTAATGTGAGCACCTACCTTCTCACCATGGCTATGGAAACATGTGGCATAAGTCAATCTTGTGGCTCCTTGTCCATTCATGTTGGATAGGACAGGATTCCAGGAGGGTTATATTGTGCCTTAGTACATGGTGATGGCCATTACTGCCATTGCTGCTTTTGCCTTGTCCTTTGTTCTCTGCCAGACCTTGGCATCTTTTAGGACACAGATTTAAACTTAACAGCAGGTTTTGTATGACAGGAAGATCAGAATTTTTTTAAGTTACTCAGCAGCTGGATGAAGACTTTCTTTAAATAGCCTCTGGAAATCCAAAGACATAATTCCTCTGGCAATAGGAAAAGCCTAGCCCAGATGGTGTGGCTCAGTGATTGAGTATTCACCCAATGAACCAGGGGGTCATGATTCGATTCCTCGTCAGGGCACATGCCGGGGTTGCGGGCTTGATCCCCAGTGTGGGGCATGCAGCAGGCAGCTGATTAATGATTCTCTCTCATCATTGATGTTTCTCTCTTACCATTGATGTTTCTATCTCTCCCTCTCCCTTCATCTCTGAAATAAATAAAAAATATATGTACATATTTTTAAAAGCCTAGATCTCAGGAAACCTAGACTTCATCAGAATGTTTTTAATGGGTGATAAGGGAAGGGAGTATTAGAAATATATTTATTTTTCATCCTTTCTATCTATATAAAGAGATAGAAATTGTGTCATTATATTACCCTGCCACATATACAAATCATGTTTTAGGAACCAAGAAGGATAGGTGAATGTTCTACATTCTTCCACATGAGTACCTTTCTTCAACATTGGTCCAAAGAGCTCAGATGGTTTTCTATAGTCTACCCACTAATAATTTCAAAAAAAATTAATTACATATAATGTTCTTTACATGTATTTCACACATTTTAAATGTAAGTGTATTTTTCATTTGTAATTGGTGAATTGCATGCTGAATTTATAAAAGTAAATAATAACCATTAACAATATAGCATATACTTAAGAATCACTTTCTAAATTAAAAATTCAATAAGACATCAATAAGAATGTACCGTATGAATCAGTATGTGCTGGAGTAACTTAAAGAATGAGAGCTATATTTTTTAAAGAAGCAGAGGCAAAAGAAGTGCATATGTCTGATAAATAGATTTTATTGGTTCAGCAGTCTCTAGTGCATCGATTATTAAGAAGCTTTATCCAGTAGTAGAATAAAGAATCAGCACTTTGTGCAACTTTCTAACAAAACACTGAGAACTGCCAGGTAAACCATTTGATGTTTTTTCCTGAGAAACTGAAAACAAAAACAAAAACATTGCCTTCGGGGATAAAAGTACAGTCCAAAACTGCATAGATATCATTCAGAACTGAACTTACCCAGCAAAAAACAGATGAAGTAACATTATTGATGAGAGGGCTGCAAAAGAAAGCACCAGGTTACATTGATTTGTTCAAAATGAAAGTTAAAATCCAAATCTGTTCTTCAAAAATGCTATTGCAAATCACCAATTTCATTCACTGGGAACGTGCATGCTGGATGCCTTGATCATAACTCAGATAACCACCTGCAAGTCCAACGTGTTTGTAATTCTCTCACTACCTCTGCCAGAAATTAGATGCAAAACCAGTATCTCAGAGAAAAATGGAGAATTGACTGAATTTATGTTCCTAACACCCAAAGGGATGAGGGACTCAGAAATCAAATTCAGATATGAAAAAATAAAATAACTTTAAAACATATAATATACAAATAAATATGTAATTAATTTTTAAGACACTACTGTGCGCTAAATACGATTATATTCTCTATTTCATATTTGAAGAAATTGAGAACAAAGATTATATTTTCTATTCATGCATAACAAATTACCACAAATTTAGTGGCTTAAACCAAATCACATGTTACCTCACAGCCTCTGTAGGTCATGAGCCAGCAGTCTCACTGGGCTTCAGTTCAGAAATCAGTCTAGGCTGAGTCACATGAGAGCTCAACTGAGGAAAGATGGGCTCCGATACCTTCCAGGTTATGAGTAGAACTCATTTCTCTGTGGTTATAGGTAGAAGGTATCATTTTCTTGATGGTGATAGCACTCAGATCCTGGAGGCCATCTGCAGCTCCTTGCAAAATGACAGATAAAATGACATAAATTGTCATTTGTATCCTATATAATAAAAGCCTGATATGCAAATTGTCCCTTTAGGTGGTCATTCCACTGGGATTTCAACTGCTCACTATGACATGTGGTGACCACCAGGGGGTGGCGTGGAACATAGCAGGCATCAGCCTGCAACCTCTCACTGGCAACCTGGGGGCGGGGGTAATGGGGGCAGAGGTGTGGTGAGAATGTGGGGTGTCCACCAAGCTCACTCTCACAGTCCCTGCTACCCTCCCCTGAGGACGCTAGGGCTCACACACCAGGGAAGCCCCTGTAATCAGGTACCAGCGCCCATGAGGAGCTGGGCTGCAGCCGCTGGAACCACAGAGGCTGGTTTGGCTCCCCATGGGTTTGTGCTGGAGCTGGTCCGTGAAGCCAGCCGAGAGAGAGAGAAAGAACATGCTGCCTGGCCAGCTTCTGTGCAGCACTTCTGAGTGGTCCAGCAGTGCCCCTCAGCCTGCGGCATCTGGCTGCGCTCACAGCATCTCCACATGGGGACTTGGGCACCATGTTTCATGTGGAGGGGGTGCATGGGGGCCCAGGTGCTCCCCATGGTCCAGAAGTCACCTGGGACCAGCACTTCCATGCCAGATGCTTGCACTTTAATTGCTGGCCACGCCTAGGGACCGCACCTGTTCGCTAACTTTGTGCACCGTACCTCTAGTCTATTATAAAGTACCTATTCAAATGAAAATTAGGCATTTTGAAGAGAGATTTGATAAGCCATTTTTTTTTATCACTCCTCCGTTTTATTGAGAAATAATGGATATATATTACTGTACAAGTTTAAGTTGTACATCAGGATAGTTTGATTTACATGTATGTATAGGTTGAGGCTTTTAAAAAATGTGAGAATTAAGGACACAGTCTGGCTGCATAGTTAAAAAAATTAAATGCATATAAATGTTGACGCTCTAAAATTTCAGTTGTTCCTTGGCATCTGTAGAGGATTGTTTCTAGGACCACCTGCAGTTATCAAAATCCACATATGCTCTAGTCCAGTGGTTCGCAACCTTCTGGCCCTTTAAATACAGGTCCTCATGTTGTGACCCAAACATAAAATTATTTCCGTTGCTACTTCATAACTGTAACGTTGCTACTGTTATGAATCATAATGTAAATATCTGATATGCAGGATGGCCTTAGGCGACCCCTGTGAAAGGGTCATTGGACTGCCAAAGGGGTCATGATCCACAGGTTGAGAACCACTGCTCTAGTCCCTTATTAAAAAGGGCTTTGAATAACATATAAGGTGGTTGATTCATGGTTGGATAAAATTTTAGATGCAAAACTCTAGGATATGGGAGACCGGCTTTATACATATTTTTAAAAGAAATCTGTGTAAAGGAGACCTGTGCAGTTCAAGCTCATGTTGTCTGAGGTCAGCTGTATGTGAAATAATTACTACCATAGGTTCAGATAACATCCATTATTTCAGTTAGATACAATAAGAAGAAAAAAATGTTCTATGATAACTCTGAGCATTTACTCTCTTAGTAACTTTCCTATATAGTAGTCCCCATTTTTCCGTCAATTTGCTTTCTGCTCATGGTGAGTCCACAGTCTGAAAATAATAAGTAGTGATACCCCTCCATCCCTGGGGACATGAATCATCCCTTTTGTCCAGTATACACTATCTGCCTGATAGTGACTTCATAGCTGTCTTGGTTACCAGAGTCACTGTCCTGATACCACCGTGCTTATGTGCAAGTAACCCTTAGTTTACTTAATAATGGCACAAAAACACAATGGTAGTGATGCTGGCAATTTGAATATGCCAAAGAGAAGCTGCAAAGTGCTTCCTTTAAGTGAAAAGGTGAAAGTTCTCAACTTACTAAGGAAGGAATAAACATTGCATCCAGAGGTTATTAATCCTATATACTACAGAGGTATCATGCCCTTACAAGATGGCTGCTATGACCAGGCCAGCAGGAGGGTTAGTGAGAGACAACCAAACAACTGAACAGCAGTTTGTGGGGCAATCAGGCTGGCAGGAGGGTAGTTGGGGGCGACCAGGCCAGCAGGGGTGTTAGTGAGGAATAACAAAAAATGACTGAACAAGCAGGCTGTGTGGGGCAACCAGGCCAGCAGGAAGGGCAGTTAGAGGTGACCAGGTAAGCAGGCAGGTGAGCGATTAGAAGCCAGTGGTCCAGATTTGTGAGAGGGATGGCCCGGATTGAAGAGGGTGCAGGCTGGGCTGAGGGGACCTGCTTACAGTGCACAAATTTTGTGCACTGGGCATCTATTATCTATGATAAGAACAGTGTACTTGTGAAATTGTGAGGAAGGTAAAAGAAATTTGAGTAAGTTTTCTGAGACTACATTCACATAATTTTTAACAGTATATTGCTTTATTTTATTGTTATCTCCCATTGTGTGTGTCTAATTTATACATTAAACTTTATCATAGGTATTAAACTTTATCACTAGTATGTGTAGGACAAAATAGTATGTACATAGGGTTTGGTACTATCCACAGTTTCAGGCATCATCAGGAATTTATCCCCTGTGAATTACGGGGGTTACTTACTATGTATCATAGAACAATGTTAATTAAAGTCATCATGTTGTACATTACATCCGTGGTGTTTATATTGTAACAGAGTTTGTACCTTTGACCACTTTCCTTCAATTGTTCTGCTCTCCATCTTCTGTCTTAAGTAAGCACACACATCTTTTTTCTATTAATATTTTTTAAAAATATATTTTTATTGATTTCAGAGAAGAAGGGAGAGGGCCAGAGAGATAGAAACATCCATCAGCTGCCTCCTGCACATCCCCTACTGGGGATGGGGCTCACAATCTGAGCATTTGCCCTCACTGAAAATTGAACCATGACCTCCTAGTTCATTGCTAGACACCCAACCACTGAACCATATTGGCAAGCTCTATTAATATTTTTGAGATTCCACACTTATAGATGACTAGAGGCCTGGTGCATGAAATTCGTGCACAGGTAGGGTCCCTAGGCCTGTCTGGTGATCAGAGCCAATCAGTGGGTCTCTGCTGGCATCTGCCTTGGCTGGCCTGGGGCCTGTGAGCTGGGGACAGCTCTTGCAATGGGTATCTGCCCCCTGTTAGTCAGTGTGTATCATAGCAACTGGTCATTCCACTGGTCATTCTGCTGTTTAGTCACTTTGCATATTAGGCTTTTATTATATAGGATCATACAGTATTTGTCTTCTTCTGACTCATGTCACTTAATGCCTTCTAAGTCTATCCATGTTGTCAAAAGTAATAAGATTTCTTATTAATGGCTCAATAATATTTTATTGTATATAAAACTTTTGTTGGTTTGTCACCTTACTCAAAGTTGTATATATTTTTGTCTTATTTCAACATTTCTTGCTAATGTGTGACTTTTGATGATGAATTCCCTAGGGTTTTATTTGTTGAGGAAAGCCTTTTGCCTTTACATCTAAGGATAATTTTTCTGGATTAATCTTGGCTGGAAGTTTTATATTTCAATAATTTGAATATCATTTTATTCTCTCCTGGCCTATAGAGTTTCTGCTGAGAAATATCAAGACACTTTGATGGGCTTCCTTTGTAGGTTACTGTCTTTTTTTTCCCCTCCCCCTGACTGGCTTGCTAATACTTTGTCATTTATTTTAACATTTTACAAATAATGTGCTTTAGAGAATATATTTTTGCATTGAGATAATTACATGTTCTATTAGCTTCGAGAAGTTCTCTATTTTTTTTTTTTAAATAGGCTCTCTCTTCCCTTCTCTCTTCTTCTGGGATACACATTACGAACATATTTTTATTCCTTCTGAGGAAGTAACTATTTGTGTGATATCTGCATTATATGGTAAATATATACTTTTTATAAAACATTGCCAAACTGTTTTTCCAAAGGAGCTATGCTATTTCAATTTTGCACCAGCAAGTTATGAAAGCTCCAGTTGATCCAGATCCTTATCAGCATTTGTCAGTTATTTGTGTTTTTGCCCATTTATTTTGTATTTCAGTCAATATAATACCTGTAGAGTGGTGTCTCATTTTAGTTTTATTTTGCATCTAACTCGCTATGAGATCAAATTGGTATACATGTTTTTAATATTTGATAGATTTCAGCATTGAAACAGATATCAATTTTCTTTGACAGAAGGTTTGAACTACAAATTTAAATATTTGATACATGATTATTCAGGTTATCTATTTTTTCTTGGGTAAATTTGAAATTTTATGTTTTTCAAAGAATTTCTTCATTTAATTTGACAAATTTCAGGGTACAGTGGGTTTTTTGGAATTTATTTTTATCTCATTAATGTATGTAGGGTCAGTCTTGCTATTCCCTAATTCACTTCTGATATTGTTAATTTGCATCTTATTTTTTTTTCTTTATCTGGTTGGAGATTTGTCAATTCTTATCTCAAAAAGCAGGTTTAATACTTTAATTTATCTTTTTTATAAAATTATTTTTAATTCTGCTTCTTTGGGGTTTAATTTGCCATTCCTCCAGTAGTGATTTTAATAGAAGTTTAGATTAGTGATTTGAGATATTTCTTCATTTCATATATAAATATTTATGTTACACTTTTACCTTTAAGAAGTCCTTTAGCTGCATCTCAAAAATATTACATATTTTTATTTTTGATAAATTCTAAATATTTTCAAATGTTCTTGAGACCACTATGATCACAAACATTTTTATCGAGGTTTCCTTTTTCTGGAATGTTATTTCTCCCTGTGTACTGATAGTTTTCTTCATCAAGTTTAAGTCATTATTCAAATATTATCTTCCCAGTGATGCTGAGCATCTTATTTGAAATTGTAACCCTCAAGGCACACCATTTTCCTTCTCTTCTACAAATGTTTTCTTTACACATTCTTTTGTCTTCCAATATCCTGTATACTGCTCATCATCCTATGTCACAAGAATGTACATTTAATGATATCAGAAAATTTTTCCCACTGAATTCTCAATACGTTTGTAGCGTTGATGCATGGTAAATGTTCAATATTCAATAATAATTTTTAAATGTTGTGTTCATCAAGCTACTTGGAAATTATGATTCTGATAAATTAATTCAGAGTGAAGGTCTAGAATATATTAATATCTTAACATATTTTAAAATATGCACATTAATTACATCTATAATTTTAATAGTGCTGTAAAATATCAAATTTCATTCTTAAACTGCCATTCTAAATATGCAGGAGACTTTCTTTTTGTTTGTTTGCATTTTATTTTATTTTATTTTATTTAGGAGACTATTTCTAATACTAATTCTAATTTAAAGATCACAAAATAAAGTCTCCAAGAATAAAGTGATTTACACAATTCAAAAAGCTAGGATGGAAGTAGAACTTTATAAGATCTTCTGTTTACAAACCTAGCATGTTTATAGCATACACATATATCCAGGCAGTAGTACAAATGAGGTGTAAATATGGACCTCAACAAAGTTATATTTAATACATATTTATGATATATACATCCATATTTATGCATACATAAATATAATCAATTTATGAAGTATCTAAAAATACTTAAATAATAAATATTAAAAATAAGTGTTAAAATAAATAACATGAAAACTCATCTCTAAATTTAAATTGTTTGTTTAATAAATTATTAGCCTCTAGGGTTAGAGAAACATGCTGACACTCTTTTTTTAAATAAAATTTGAGCAGAAATTTAAATATAGTTCACATTCCTCTAAGCAGGAGTATTTTAGAATAAGAGTGTATTATCATTTCAGTAGCCAGGCAACATTATAGCCTTGACATATTCTAACTCTCAAAACATAGCCAAAGGCTTCTTAATTCTCCTGAGACATGATTATTTCTAATAACCACATTTCCAGAGTTTCATTATCATTACAAAGCGTCATTAATATGTATTTAACTCTTAGATAGCAAAGTTTGTCAGTTGTTCCCTCGTGAATTTGGGAAAATGAGCAAATCAGAATGATTTTCTTCAAAATTATTTTCAATCTCTGTTAAATTTGCCCACAGGAAAAAAACACAAAAAATCCATAGGTAAAGATGCAAAATTACAGGAATGGGTTTCTCTACTACTTCAAATACAATATTTCTCAGTTTAATAGAACTTTGGAAATTTTTAATAGCAATTCAAAATTTATATGCTCAATCAGCCATTTTATATTTTTGTAGGTTGTATATTTTTATTTTTCTCTTCTAAAAATATTCAATTAGAACAAATCTCCTTTACAGATGCAAACTATTTTTTATTTAAGTCATTTAAAAAGCATGCACCATTGCCATGTTAAATTTATCCTTCAAAGATTGTTCTCCAATTCCAAGTTTCTACTATATGCAAAATTAATCACATTTATTGCAACTATAATAATTACTTTGAAAGGACATGCCAGAAACTGAATAAATAATTGCTAAGGGCTGAATTTTTGATCCTTACTAATACATACTAGAGAAATGCTTAAAAAGAGGCTTTAAGCCCAAACCATATTAAATGAGACAATGATGACCAGAATCTTAGTAACTCTTGATAGTGTACTTTTAAACAGGATGAGTTCAGAATATCAAGGACAATGAAAGAAGTGATGGGAAGGAAGAGCTAACATTTTTTTTTTTTGCACCACTTCTCTTTCACCTTCAGCCATTCCTTCTTAACCACTTTCCTTGTTCCTCCTCATTTTCTAATCACTGAAATGTGGAATCTCCTAGGCATTATTCTTTAAATCCTTCTCTGTAACTATATAAGCTATCTCTGTGATTTCCATCAGCCCCATGGGTATAAATGCCACTACATGCTATCTATGTTCAAATTATAACTCCACTTATTTGTGTTGTATTTACTCAAAGCCTACTGGAGAGTTCCACTAGGATGTCCAAAGCAAACTCCTATTCCTAACCCACAAACCTGCTCTCCTTTGCCTTTTCCATCCTACTGCTCCAACAGGACGAACAAGCTCACATCCACGAAGAGGTCTTTCTCCTCTGTTACACTTGCAATATAGCACCAGGTGATGTATTTTGAAGACAGACTCAACATCAAGAAACCTTTTCTCACTAACTATTCCATCATTCTGGTCAAAGTCAACATCTACTTTTGTATGGATTAATGCAATAAATTTTCAAATGATCTTCTCTTTATCCACATATAGTCAGTTCTCAAAACAAAACAGCCAGGAGACCATCACTAAAATGCCTTTCAGACAAAATTCCCATTCTGCTCAAAATCCTGCAGTGCTTTTTCATTCACTCCAAGTAAAAGCCACATTTTTCATTCCTCCATCTGTGCCATGGACAGAAAGAGCTTAAAACCAGGGTATTGATTACATAAGCAGTAACCTATACAATCAACCAATTTGTACCAGTTGATTATCTATTTTATCATTTATATACATACTCAACAGCTGGTGCATAAATTTGTACACCAGTGAGGTCCCTCGGCCTTGCCTGCAGGATAGGGCCGAAACTGGCTCTCCAATATTCCCCAAGTGGTCCCAGATTGTGAGAGGGCACAGGCCAAACTGAGGGACCCCACTGGTGCACAATCAGGGCCAAGTAGAGATGTAGGAGGTTGACCAGCCAGGGAGGGACCGTGGGAGGGGTCCAGGGCATGTCCGGGTCAGCTGGACCTCAGCAGCAAGCTAACCTACCAGTCGGAGCATCTTCCCCTCCCCCGGTGGTCAGTGTACATCATAGCGAATGGTCGACTGTCTGCTCCCTGGTGGTCAGTGCACATCATAGCGAGAAGTTGAGTGGCCTTAGCATATCATTAGCATATTATGCTTTGATTGGTTGAACAGCCAACTAGACACTTAGCATATTAGGCTTTTATTATATAGGATATACTTATACATATACACATACTTACATATATATTTTTGAAAACATACTTAGAATAGACAAATTTAATTGTGTTATCTATAATAAAAGCATAATATGCTAATTAGACTGGATGTCCTTCCAGACAAAGCCTGGCTCCCGGGAGCCAGGGGGAAGCCAGTGCCACCATCAGGAGGGCTTACTCTTGCACAGATTTTGTGCATTGGGCCTCTAATATTGCATATAACCTCCTCCCCTGCAATCTATTTATTTCTTTCATTTTAAAGTTAAGATAAGTTACCTAAGAAACATCTGAATGAGAAACAAGATGGCGGCATAAGGTAAACACCATAAATGCAGCCGTGAACAACTATTTCAGAAAAACCACGAAAAGAATACACGGACACCACTCGCACCCACAGGAAGGCTGGCTGAGTGAAAATCCTACAACTAGAAAAGAGTCTGAGACTCAGAGGAGCAGCGGAAGCAAAGTACAGAGGTACGGAGGCGCGCGCACGGGGCTCGGGGAGAGGGCTGGCGCCGGAGGACGCGGTTCTTTTCCAAAACGGAGAGAGCCACAAGTTCCCAGCGGCTCTGAACTCCAGTTCCAGGCGAGTTTCTGAGGATCCAGACACCAGAGAAGGGGGACTGGCTGGCACCAGGAGGAAATCTAAAGTGGGTTTCTCTCAGCGTTGCTTTTAGCAATTACCGTGGGAAACAGAGACCCTGTGTCTCTCAGAGCAGGGCTGCGAAGCACCAAAGCTATTTGCTCCGCCCTGCCCTGCAAACTCCCCGAGGCCCCGCCCCTCCCAAGCTGCGTCAGAGGCTTTTGCATAAAAGACTGAGTAGCCTAAGGCAAAGGCTTAATCAACAACTCCTTAAAGATACAGGAGCCAGCCTCACCCAGTGGCCAGAGTGGGACTAACCTAAACAAAACAGATCCACAAGGAACACACTCGGGGCAGATGCAGTGAGCATAAAAGCCCCACTGAAACAACTCTTGCCCCATAAGGGTGTCTCCAGCACAGAAGTTCTCCCACTGTAGACACAGCTGACTCTCATAACCAAGTGGC
>PVJC01009475.1:0-45830 GCA_004026665.1 Murina feae | reverse complement strand
ATCTTCCTCCAGCCACCAGAAAGCAGGGAAAACCCCGCCTTGTGGTCAGGCCAGCCTTTTCCTGCTCCCTGATCCCTGGAAGGGACCTGGGGAGCTGCCAAGCAGGCCCCCAGCCCCCAAGAGCTTGCTTTCCTGCTCCCCAGTGCCCCCCAAAGGGCCTGGGGAGCTGCCAAGCAGGCCGCCAACCCTGCCGCCTCTTTCCCACTCACTGGTCCTGAGTCCTGTGCTGTTCCGCCCTGTAGCCGCTCTGTGCATTCGGGAGGTCCCTCAGCCCGGCCTGTGCCCTCTCACAGTCTGGGACCCCTCTGGGGATGTCCACCTGCTGGCATGCCTGGCAAGCCTGAGTGAGGGGCTGATGGCTGTTTGCAGGCTGGCCAAGCCCCCCAGTAATGTCCCTCACCCCATTGGGTTGTGGCCAGTGTGGGTGACGGGCTGAGGGGCGCTTTCAGGCTTTAAGGCTGCCCACAGCTCCCATTGACCCAATGTCCCAGCAAGGCTTGCTGGATGCAGGTTTCTGGGGTTTGTTTATCTTCTATAATTGATATACTGTTCCTTTAAGCTGAGGCCTCCTAGTAACGAAGCCTCCTCTCTATTTCACCTCACCGCGTCTATAATGAGACAATGTTACTCTTAGTGGTCAGGCCAGGCCTGCTGTTTCCTTCAGCTCCCAAGGATTCTATGAATGATATTTTGTTGCAAACATGTGTTTTGCTTGAGGATAAGTGGAGTGGGCGGCAGTTTCACTTTCACTCCTGCTGCAATGGAAGCTGCCATTTACTCAGGTCCGTGAGTGGCAGTCTCCATGTTGGCTCGGCTAATTTGCGTATAGTTGCTCTGATTGGCTGGTGGGCGTGGCTTACCCATCCTGAAGAAATGGTTAATTTTAATATTATGCTTTTATAGTTTAGATATCTTATTTATTACTAACAAAAATATGAGGTAAATACTACTAACATCATTATCAACTTCAACATAATCCTAAAGATAATTTAATTGCAACTTAAAAAGTTTAGGTTCTTATCCAAAGTTCAGAATTTTTTAAATGGTAAGGTTGGTATTAAAATACAGTTTCAGTGTAATTAAAAGGGCTGCTCTTTAATCTTTATACTTTATTACCTTTCCACTTAAAATTAATATTGTTTAATATTTATTTCAATCAATCACATAACATTTACTCAGTGAGTTAGAAAACTAAAAGCAATAACTTAAGAGAAAGAGCTAGAAACTAAATATACTTACTAGACACATCATGGACAAATGGCAGTGATTTAATTGGGGAGATGAGAAGGACAGTCCTGTGGCCTTTTAGCAGTGGCAGCCTTGAGAAACAGAAATCTAATGAGGGGAAGATGAAGGATGCTGGTGCAGTCCTGCTGTGCTAAAGCGATTACCATATGTAAAATTCTTTATAATCATTGGCTTATTTTATTGCCAGTCCCTGTTTCTTAAATCCGTCAAATCTATGCTGATTTCAGCTTTAGCAAAGGTCTCTGTTCAACTTGATTTGCATTCTCCCATTGGATATTGCTTTAATATTTGTTATAGTCTAGAAAATTCTCTTTCTCTTTCCCTCCAGGAGAATGGAAGCTGATATAAACATCCAAAATAAACATGAGTCATTTCTCCTGAGAAGATATTGCATTCTATATGTCTAGTAACCTTATAAACACCTTATTTGGTTTTGAGGCCTAAAATATATATTACAAAGTAAGGTGTTTCTGAATTTAATTTCTCACAGTCAGTATGATTTTTAAAACTACTCAAAAAGCAACTACAGTGGCAATAGTCATGTAAGAAGAAAGCATTTGGGGATGAGAGGAGGTTAGAGTTAATGGTTGAATATTACATCAAACATTTTCATCATTAAAATTACAGTAGATTACATAAACTCTTACTAACTCTACTGTAGTTGTTAAAATAATACACTGCCATATTATACCCAGTCTCTCTTTCCTCACCCATTTATTTCTCCTTTATTCCTGCCCATTCTCTTTTTAAATACTATTTATTGATTTGAGAGAGAAACTGATTTATTGTACCAATGATTTATGCATTTATTGGTTGATTCTTATATGAGCCCTGAGATTGAACCTTAACCTTAACCTCGGTGTATCAGGCCAACTGTCTAACCAACTGAGCTGCCTGCCGATTTTCTAGACAAAGCCTAGAGCATATAGTACAAAATAGGTAAATACACATTTTATGTCAACATTTCCAAATAAAATAGGATGTTTACATGTACTGGTGAAGAAAGATTAATTTACAGGTTATGCCTTGGAAAAAAATAAACTCCAAAGTTCTGTGGCTAAAAACAACTAAGATTTATTTCCTACTGATTATATGCTCTCAGAAATGGTTGGCAGGAAGTTCTACTCTCTATACTTGCAAAAGAACCCAGGCAAGAAGAGGTTGCATCTAGGAAAAGGGAAGTACAGTGTCACATACTCATGCATCGGTTCTGAAGCCTCTGCCCAAGGGTGTCACAAGTCACTTTTGCTCCATTAGGTTTGCTCCAAATCATCTGGGGGCAGGAAAGCACAGTTCCAATTTTGGCTTAGAAAGAGACCCAGGAATATTTGATGAAGAGCAATAATGATTATGGTTCAACGTTATGAAAAAAATTAATTTAAAGAATTTGTTTTTATACAAAAGGTTACCTTATTAAATATTTATGGGAGAGTCCAAGAGCAGACAGGCCAATATTTATACCTGGATATTAAGGAACAGACCTAACTGGCATGAAATTGGTAGTGCTACAGATGTATCATGAGTATCTAATCTAATAACAGAGTAATATCCTAATTGTGTCACTCCACTACATCCCAAGCCACACTCACCAGCCAATCAGAGCAACAATATGCAAATTAACCCAACCAGGATGGTGGCCACAAGCGACGGAGATAGAGAAAACAGGAGGCTTCTTTGCCCTGGCGATGGAGGAAGCTGCCTGTCTAGGCTGGCTGTGGCCTCTGTTCAAGGCAACAAAATTTCAATTATAGAAGATAAATAAACCCCAGATACCTGCTTCCATCCAGCCTCGCTGGGAACTTGGGTTGCTGGGGCCCTGGCCAGCCTACAAATAGCCATCAGCCCCTCACCCAGACTGGCCAGGCACCCCAGCAAAACTCCCCACCCTGAAGGGCTGTGGCCAGCCTACAAACAGCCATCAGCCATTCACCCAGACTGGCCCGGCACCTCAGAAAGACCCCCCACCCTGAAGGGCATATGGCCAGTCTGAAAACAGCCCTCAGCCCCTCACCCAGGCTGACCAGGAACCCCAGCAGGAACCCCACTCTGGTCCAGGACACCCTTCAGGGCAAACCAGCTGGCCCCACACATGCACCAGGCCTCATCCTATATAATAAAAGGGTAATATGCAAATTGACCCTAACAGCAGAATCATAAAAAATGACTGGTCACTATGACACACATTGATACCAGGGGGAAAATGCTCAATGCAGGAGCTGCTCCTGGTGGTCAGTGCACTCCCACAGGGGGAGCTCTGCTCAGTCACAATCCAGGCTGACGGCTGCCAGTATAGTAGTGGTGGTGGGAGGCTCTCCTGCCTCCTCAGCAGCACTAAGCAGCTTAGACCTGCTCCCTGCTGGCAAGTGGACATCCCTGAGGGTTCCTGGGCTTTCAAAGGATGTCTGACTGCCAGCTTAGGCCTGATCACCCAGGGATCAGGCCTAAGCCAGCAGGTGGACATCACCTGATGGGCCCCAAACTGAGAGAGGGCACAGGCCAGGCTGTGTTACCCTCCCGAGTGTACAAATTTTTGTGCACCGGGCCTATAATCCTATGTAATAAAAGGCTAATATATGGTGGAACGACCAGTTGCTATGACACGCACTGACCACCAGAGGGCAGATGCTCAATGCAGGATCTATCCCCTGGTGGTCAGTGTCCTCCCAGAAGCCAGGCTCATGGCCAGCAAGCGCAGCGCTGGTGGTGGGAGCCTCTCCCACCTCCACAGCAGCACTAAGGATGTCAGACTGCTGCAGGAAGCAGGCCTAAGCTATCAGTGAGACATCCCCTGAGGGCTTCTGGACTGTGAGAGGGCATAGGCCAGGCTGAGGGACCCCTCCCACCCCAAGTACATGAATTTTGTGCACTGGACCTCTACTGTATTCATAATTTTTTCAAATATATTCCCTTTAAAAAAAGAAGTGGCTCTCTCGATACATCAGAATGTGTACTTTCTCTTCCACTAACTAAAATAAATTTCTTTTAAGAGAATCTCCAGTCAGGTTATTTAAGAAAGAATAAAAATCAAGCAACTTATGTGTATTTTGAACTATTTTCACACTTCCTTATTTAACTTAGGGTACTCACCCAAAGCTGTTATTATCTAAAGGCTTTGTAGGAAATGTGTGAATTCTCACTTCATATAGGATTATCAATTTACATTAAAAAAACAAAATGTTTATGGATGGCTTAATTTTTTATCATGAATCTAAGATGAGATAAGTGGAATAAATTTTAAAACTCAGCCATCGATAAAAAGTATACATTTTCCATAAATCTTTTTCATGTGACTAGTTTCAAATATGCAAAAATATGTAGTAAGCTGACACTCAGTCATAATTTTAAAGAATTGGATATATGGGAACTTAAGTATGGATATCAAAGAGTATCATAGAATTTCATTTTTTATAGTTCATCTCTCTTTTTCCACTTAACTTCCACATATAAACAAAATAAATTATTAGAAAAAAATTAACTGTATGATTTCACACTACAGTATCTCAACCCAATTGTTACCAACAATTGTTCATTGAATCCACACACCTTACAAGGCACTTTACGAGGCAATTAAGAGATAGAGTAAAAATATATATATTTTAATTTCTGCCCTTTAATGAGTTTTTAATGTGTGTTTTTTTCTACCTGCCTGTTTACATGGCCACTCTTTGGGGGTCCCACTTGTCTTGTTTATGGTGAGTGACTATTGCATAGTGTAGAAGCAGCAGGTAGAATACATAATAGACCTTTGTTTTCTGAGTAGTCTGTTGTGATTTTCTTGAGGGTTGAGGGGAATAAATCATCTTCTTTCTGTGTCTCAAATTCATAATGAGATGAGGAGGAAGGAAATATAAAGTGCAGTGATAGCAATCTCTCTGGGGCATCAAAAGAGAGAAGACAGCAGATTGTGGGCTTGTTTTAACAACAGGTGATGGAGGTAATAACTACCGCCGGGATTTCTGAGTTGACCTTAATTCTGAGAAGCCTCAAGAGGCCACTGCAATTGTACATAGTTCATTTTTTCATTTCTTTGGAATCTTATTCTATAACCTATAGTTTTGACCTGTCACATAAAAGCATATTTAAAAGGAAGAAAAATAAAAAGATTGTGTCAGCACTTTTGGGGTCCCTTTCCTGGAACAGGACTAGAAAAGGTACAAAATGATCTTTATGTGATCAAGTAGCATTTAAGCTATATAAGAAAAGAAGCTGTGTTTGATTAAAAGAGGAAGAATCTCAACTTGATTTTTTTCTTCCTTATCATGTTACTAATTGGTTTAATTTTTAAATCTCTAAACATAATTTGTAACTATAGAACCAGAAAATAATGCAAAAAACTAAATTCTTCTTTTTTTAATTAATAAAATTCATATACACTAACAGCAACTCCTTATAACTACCCAATATGTGGTAGAAGAAAAAAACAAAATTCAGAATATTCTCATAGTGACTTCGTATTACTTCTATATCGAATATTAAAGTTTGCAAAGAAAATCAAAATCACTGAGTGTTCAAAACATTCAGTAACAAAGGTATAAATTGCTCCATGAGGTAAAACCCTGACTAACTAAAGTTCTGACTGAGGACAAAATGATAACAAAAGAAGGAAAAGGTAAATATAAACTATGACTTTGTGACATGTTGCAGAAATGAGAACTTTAGCTGATTGGAATCTTATTACTTGTTAAGCATTTAGTTGTATACATTTACTACCTTCTTTTTTGTCTTCATCTTCTTCCCTGTTCTTCTCGCCATGGATACCAAAATCTACAGATGCTCATGTCTCTTATTTAACTAGAGGCCTGTAGCATGAATTGTGCATCAGTGGGGTCCCTCCGCCTGGCCTGTGGGATCGGGCCGAAAATGGCTCTCTGACATCCCTTGAAGTGTCCAGATTGTGAGAGGGCACAGGCCAGGCTGAGAGGCCTCAATGGTGCACAATTGGGGCTAGGGAGGGATGCAGGAGGTTGGCCAGCAGGGGAGAGACTGTGGAGGGCTTTAGGGCGTATCCGGCCTGTCTTGCTCAGTCCCGATTGGCTGGATTCCAGCAGCAAGTTAACCTACTGATTGGAGTGTCTGCTCCCTGGTGGTCAGTGTACATTATAGCTACTGGTCGACCAGTTGACTGACTGCCCCCTGGTGGTCAATGCACGTCATAGTGAGCAGTTGAGTGGCCTTAGCATATCATTAGTATATTACGCTTTGATTGGTTGAACAGCCAACTGGACAACTGAACACTTAGCATATTAGGCTTTTATTATATAGGATGGCACTGTATTTGCATATAACCTATGTACATCCTGCCATATATTTAAAACATCTCTAGATTACTTATAAACCTAATACAATGCAAATGCTATGTAAATAATTATTATGCTGTATTGTTTAGGGAATAATGACAATAAAAAAAATGTCTGTACATGTTCAGTACAGACACAACCTTCATAGACCTAACAACCAGGTACACATCAGTAACAATGTAACTTTTTGAAGAAATATTTGGATCCACAATTAAAATGGATAAGAATCTTGTGGATATAGAAAGCCGACTGTATAGACTTTTGTCTTGTCTTTAAATTTCCATCAGAGACTATGACCGTTGTTTAGGCATTTTTTTAAATGCCTGTTTTCAAACTACTGAAAACAATACTTTGGAATCATAAAAATCAGTAAGCCTTTTCATCTAACTCCTTCCAATGTCACGTCCTCAATCTGGAGTTTTAGGTGCCTACAGGATTCTTCTGATTGAAAGTATCTTTTTTAATACATATACTTTTTCCTTCTGTTACTTGAGGGGATGATTGATCCAGGTCAACTTCTCAGCATTTATTTTTATTTGGTGGGCAGAATGCCTGTTCTTTTTTTTAGAACTCTGACAATATTTCTCAACTTTATAGAAATATAGTAGATTTAAGCTGCCTGTAGTAAGTTTGAACATAAAATTGTGAATTGTGATAATAAAACCAATAAGAGAGTTAATTAGTGCTAATCTCCATGGTAAAGTAGAGAGGCAATGGAATCCAGATACAGAAAACTATCTGTGTACCTTGGACAAACAGTGCATCTCTCTGAACTTCTAATATCAAAGGAAGTGTTCAGCTTGTAAGTTCTCTATGGTCATGTAATATACATATATTTAGAACCAACTCTTTGCCAGACACCATTCTAGGTATTATGCATACAGTGATGAAGGCAAGGTTCCTTTACTCATGGATATTAATGCAAGGGGGAGGAGGTTAACACTAAGTAAGATAAAAGAAATAAAGACATAGCAAAGTATGAGGTGGTGATGAGTATTCTTAAAAGGATTAAAGTAGCCCTAACTGGTTTGGCTCAGTGGATAAAGTGTCGGCCTGTGGACTGAAGGGTCCCAGTTTCGATTCTGGTCAAGGGCATGTACCTTGGTGTGGGCACATCCCCAGTGGGAGGTGTGCAGGAGGCAGCTGATCAATGTTTCTCTCCCATCGATGTTTCTAGCTCTCTATCCCTCTCCTTTCCTCTCTGTAAGAAATCAATAAAATACATATTTTAAAAAAAGGATTAAAGTAAGGTGATTTGATAAAGTCATTCAGATGCTACTTTAGACCAGGTAATTAGGGAAGGCCTGATGTCTAAGTGACCAGGAGTAGGTCAGTTAAAGAATATCTAGCAAGCTTCTAAAGTGGGCATAAAATTGTCATAATTAAGACAACCCTGGAGAAAACTAGTTTTTCAAAAAGGTAAGAAACAATGAAGAAACATTATAAATTAAAAATTAGAGAAGGCTGGAGTCTGATTATTTAAGAATCTATAAAATAGGTTGGGAGTTTATATTTTACTAGAGGCCCAGTGCATGCAATTCATGTATGGAAGTGGTCCCTAAGCCTAGCACTAGCATCTGGCATGGAAGGGCAGGTCCCAGCTGACCTCTGGGCCCTGGGTAGCACCTGGGCCCCTGGGCCCCAGTGCATCCCCCCTCTATCTGAGTCACAGTGCCCAAGTCCCCACACAGAGATGCAGCGAGTGCTGCTGGATACTGCGGGCTGAGGTGCAGCATGGGCCTCTGGGCCTCCCAGCAGCACCACATGAAAGCGGGCCTGGCAGCAGGCTCTCTCCCAGCCAGCCTCACAGACGAGCTCCTGCACGAACCCACGGCCTGACCGGCCCCTGCATCCTGGTGGCTGAGGCCCTGCTCACCTGGAAGAGGTCACACGAGTGCGGGCGGGCTCCTCCTAAGTGCCTGGCACCTGAGCCTGGGGGCTTCCGCACTGCACCAGCCCTGGCATCCCAGGGGAGGGTAGCAGGGGGAGTGAGAGCGAGCTCAGCAGACACCCCGAATTCTCACTGCCCCCAGGTAGCCAGTAAGAGGCCACAGCCCCTACCTGAGCACCATGGTAGGTTGGTCACTGCCACCCACCCCCAGTTCTCCATCCCAGCCCAGGGCCCGGCCCCAATCAGGCAATCAGGGCCTTCCAGCCACTGGTTGCCATCCATGGGGCAATTGGTCAAAGCCAGGGGCCCCCGCCCTGCTCCCTTAGTGCCTGGGACCCAGCTGGTGGCCCCACTTCCTGCCGCCACAGTCTCTGTCTGTGTGGTGATCAGCAGGGTGATCAGCCTTGGCCTGGTGCCACCCGTTCACCTGCTCCACCGGATCCTGCTGTGGTCCCGTTCTTGTTGGAGTCCATGGGGCCGGCAGAGCCTCCACTGCCGCCCATTGCCAGTGACGTGTTGCTGACGCCTGCCATGTTTTGCACCGCATCTTGGTAGTCAGGGCACATCAGAGCGAATGATCCAACTCCTGGTCAAACTCCCAGTCGAGCCATTTGCATATTCAGCTTTTAGTATATAGGATTGCAAATGTGACTGAAAGCCATTGACAAATCTTTCTTTCAATTCCATGACATAGAACTGCTTTAAAAAACTCTTTAAATATACAGGTTAAAAATACTTACATGATAAAATTACAAAGCTACATTATATCTGTGGAATGATTTCTAATATAAAAATGCCTTTAAATCTATTATCTTATTTGCAGACCACAATTTTGAGTAACAGATTTGAAAATATTTTATAGTTTATTTAAAGACGTGTGTCTGTATAATCTTATGTAAAAGTTATGTTAATTGTTTTTCTCTTATCTTCTACCTGAGAAAAGTCTAGCTCATGATTTTTAAATGATATATCATAAATTATTGGATTAAGTACAGTCAGCGATGAATTGGGAACTTGAGTTTTCAGACACTAAGTACTCACCTGTTTATAACAACTATATATTTTATCTGTGTAAGAGGTGAATCATAGGTATGCAAATATATCTTCATGTGAAAAGTTAATATTTCTTTCAACTTTTTTACCACTTTCTTATGGATTAACTCAGACCTCAAAATTGTTTTCTTTGCTTTTGCAGACATTTTTTCTTTATTATTGATTTTGTTATAAAGTAGATCTGTGATGTTTTTGTTCTTCTGGGTTTTCCTTTTCCTGCTAGTCATTTTACACACAGTGCTATCACAGCTTTCTTTCATAACTTTTCCCAAGTTTTATGAGTAATCACATTTCTCTCTCTCTTTTTTAAAATATGTTTTATTGATTTTTTACAGAGAGGAAGGGAGAGGGATAGAGAGTGAGAAACATCGATGAGAGAGAAACATGATCAGCTGCCTCCTGCACACCTCCTACTGGGGATGTGCCCGCAACCAAGGTACATGCCTTTGACCGGAATCGAACCTGGGACCCTTCAGTCTGCAGGCCGACGCTCTATCCACTGAGCCAAACCAGTTAGGGCACATTTCTCTTTTTAATGAAACTATTTTATCTATTTGATAATTCCTTTTTTGTAATACATTAAAACTGATAGAAATCTTGATACTTTATATTGAAGTATTATTTCCATTTATAAATTTTCTTTCATAAAGCATACAAATAATGTTGACTAGACTTGCATTCATTACTTATTCCTTGTGAAAACTTCACACCAATTAACAGACTTAGCTCATTAAAAATGTACGATTGCTTACCAGGTGTCAGACATTTGCTTGCTATGAAAAAGCAGGACATGCCTGATCCTTCAAATCATGGATTTAACTATACTTAAAAAGAGTTTCAAACAACTGACATTTGTGAATTATACCCTGGAACAGAGCCATGGCTGTGGCACGATGACATAAAATTTGCCTCAAATGCTAAAGAGAACAAATTTTAAAAATAAAAAACAATATTGGGTAGAAAATTTGAAGCCATTTACATTGCATCTCTAGCAGCAAGGCCCTGGTCACCCACTTGGTAGCCGTCACAGCTGAACTGATCAAGGGCCAGGAAGGAAGCCAGTGGGGGCCTCCTCGTGTAAGTGTGCCTGAGAGAGACCCCTCTTCTCTTCCTCATGAAGTTGTAGACTTGATAATAAACACCACTATTTCTTTATAGTTGAAAACAGGGCAGATGTTCCCATTTTTTACTACATTAGAAAGTCATGCCCTTTACTGAAGATTCTAAGTCATGTATCCTGCTCAAGTGGCAAACATTTATATCCTGAGAGGAACCCAGAGAGTTTTGCCAAATGATTACTGAAATAAAGACTAAAACAAGGACAGAACTTTGTTCTGAATCCTAAACTCTAATCTTTTGATATACCATTTTAACTACAGAAAAAAAATCCCATTTTGCTATCTAGCATCCATATACACGTACACCATGATAATACTCTGAAAGTATAGAGTTCCTTTATTTTGTAATCTCTTTAAGATTTCTTATATAATACATTGGGAGGGCTACTGGTTTGGCAGCAATGATGTCAAAATATTTGAATGCAACATTAAATCATCATCCCTCAAACCTGACTAAAAGAATCACTGTGAAATTTATAAGGTGAGGCGTTATTAGTAACATAAATACACATTCCTCACTAAGGATAGAATCATTTGTTCATATGTAGACAATTTACAATATGTTATATTCCAAAGTTATTTGTTTTGTTTTGTTTTTAAATATATATTTTATTGATTTTTTTTCAGAGAGAAAGGTAGAGAGATAGAAAGTTAGAAACATCAATGAGAGAGAAACATCGATCAGCAGCCTCCTGCACACTCCCCACTGGGGATGTGCCCGCAACCAAGGTACATGCCCTTGACCGGAATTGAACCTGGGACCCTTGAGTCTGTAGGCCATGCTCTATCCACTGAGCCAAGCTGGTTAGGGCTGTTTTGTTTCATTTTAATAAGTTACAGAGACATTATGATACAGTAGGGAAAAGGGGAGCAGATGGGTAGATGCTAAACAAAAGTAGTAGATTCCAATGCATTTTCAAATATAAATGAATAATTTGTTAAAAAATATTTTATATGAGGGTGTAGTGACAGCTGGGAGAGTAAGGAAATGGTAAGACATTGGGTCCAATTAGGAAAGTATAGAGCCATATGGGTGATTGTGGAAGTTTTACATTTTAGTTTCCCAAATAAACAGGGCTATAAAATGTGTAGATTAGTACCGATGGTTTCTTAGGGGAAATTGGGTAATCAATTCTAATTATAGTTTCCTTTTTAGGATTAATCAGTTAAACTGGGTGTAAACTGAGGGAGGGATCAGAGCATGATATGCTGAGATCTCCATAAATCTTGTTTGGGGTTGTCCCTGTTCAGGGGAATAGTGACGAGGAAAGACAGATTTGTGTATCTCCTCTAAATAGTAGACAAAGATGAGTTAGGGCCAGGGAAGAAGCTGTATTGCTAAGAGCACTTGTTCCTCTAAACGGTTTTTCAGGTTGAAAAGCTTCAAATAATGACACTTTCCACTCTCACTTTCTACTGTTACTATTTTATGGTTTGTTGTTTTACAAGCACGAACTCATCAAATAAAGACTACGTGTTTGCGTCCAGGTACGTGTTAGTTGTGATCTCAGGCAAGATTTTCAACTTCTTTGGCTTTAGTTTTCATATCAGAGAAACTCTACCACATAGAGTTATTAGAAGAATTAGATGAAGCAATGCATGCAAAAACATTCACAAGACTGCTTGGCGCATAGTTTTTGATATTATCATCTTTTATCAAATAGACCTTCTAAAGTATAGTTGAATCATTTTTCTGTTTTTAATGTAAATTATACTTGGTTATATAATATACTAGTAATTATTTATGGAGCTCTCTAAATAAATAGTTATTTGGGCTTTGCTTTTTGCTTATTTTTGCATGGAGAGAATCAAGGTTTTAATTTCATATATTAAATTATAGATTTAATATTTATATATAATATTTCAAGAAATTAAGTAAGAGATCAGTTTGTATTAGTAGGTAAATTCTAAACAAGAGGGTATTTTAGTGTTTGGTGATTCTAACCCTTAACAGGGGAGTATAAAGTATCTGAACCAAAATTCACAGACTTCCCTTGAAGGTATTTCAGAGTAAGTGAGCCAATTAAGAATCATACCTTATACCTTAAGAACCATTATTGAATATTTGGGATGTGGCAATAATTTTTCATCTTTCTAATTGTAAAATATAAGTTCTTGCTCAAACCCATCAAACATGCAGATTTAGTGGAGCTGGTGGTTATGGTGGAGATTTTAGTGTTTTGCATTATGCTTATGTTGTTCTCCTGGTAACTTTATCAGAATCTGATATCAGATTTCATCTAAGTCACAAAATGAATCAAGAGACTATACATATTTTTCTCTTCTTTCAAGAACAAAAAATTATAGACTGTGTGTTAGACCTGGACTCTAACACAGCCCATGTCAAGAAACTCTTATTGAAATAATACTTCAAATATTTTCACTTATTTATTTCTAATTTTAAAAAGTATTCTCATATATTTTAACTTATGCTTTAGTCACATTAAGTGATGCGTCCATCTTACATAAAAACTTTGAAGTTTTAACCCTGCTATTTCTGGCTTCTGTGGATGCTTGCTGGCTTGAATAATAAGGAAAATAAGACATTTCAGAGAGGCCATTGAACCTTCTTCGTACAAAGTTATCAGTGCTGGCGTCAGGCCAAGCCTTTGGTTTCTAGCATGTAACCAAGGTTGAGTTAATGAAAGAAAGAAGGATGTGGGATGTGGTTGGTCATACTCCAGCTAAGTAGAAGGAACTCCCTAAAATGGATAGCAGCTGCTCTGCCTTCAGATAGATCTCCCTGTAGATTAGCACCTGTTCGTTAGCGGGCAGAAACCAGGACAAGCAGAAACTCCCTAAACCACATGATAAAGTTTTGAAGTTTTTCATCCTTGCACCCTAGTTGACCTAAAGCTTTGCTTTCTGTGTGTATTTACTAATCAATCATTGTCAAATCCCCCTGCGGGGATAAAAGGAGGCTTGCTGCAAGTGTCCGGCGCTCACGCCACTCGCTACTGTCAGTGAAGCACGGCCCGCACTGGAGTGTGTAATGAAGGCTTCATAAAACTTCAGTTTGGCTCTGGTGGTCGTCACTCCTGGGGAGCCCATAACAAAGAACATATTGTCTAAAAAACAATTAACATTTTTAATTTTCTGAATTTAGGCAGTAATTTTTTAACTTTTTAATTGCCTGTTTTTCTGAAGTTAAATGCTTATTCTAATTCCTCTTTTCTCCATACCTTTCTTTTGGTTATTTCTTTTATTGATTAACCAGAAAAGTAACTTGACTGTATTTGTCAGTTCTATATTATACCTTGACTTAATTTTATTTTTAACAAAACTTCAGACACTTCCCTTAATTGTGTTATTCTTTTTTTCCAGTTTCTTAGGTTGATTCCTTATTACATTTGTTTTCATCTTCTCTCACCACACAAACAAAGAGTACATAGCTCTGGGTAAAAATACTGGCTTTACTTAATAGCTATACAATTTGAACTACTTTCTATAACAGAATGAGATCTCTGTATTTTCACTTTAGTTTTCTAAGAGTAAAAGTTGCTATGATTGTTAAATGAAATTTGTAAGTTCTGTAGTATACTTGATTAAAACAAAATAGTTTGTATCAATTTATTAAGTTATGTGCTGATGACATTTTAAAATTATCCTTTATGATTATACTTTGCATTTAACTAAATATCTTAATGTATGAAAGATGTACATTTGATTTTATCACTTACAGGTTTCTATCTAATGTAGTATGATCAGGGGGCACAAATTTTATGACAATTTTATCATCACAGAAATGTACTGAGCTTAAAACCTTGGGCTATGATTTCAGCTGGTCTGGATTTCAGTGTAAGATCCATAATTTTCCAATTATAAGATCTTCGGGAAATTTAATTATCTCCATTTATTTATTCATCTTCAAAATGAAAATCATATTATATTTAATTTACAGAATGGCTTAGAGGAATACATGAGTTAATCACTATAAAATTATAGAATAGTTTCTGGCATAGTGTAAGAACTGATTAAACACAACCATCTTAACATCCTATATGGAGCTCTACAAGGAAAAAATCATGTAAATTAAACTGTAAAACACTCATCCATTTGGCTTGCTTATCTATATGTGCCCATTTTTATTTTTATTTTTTATTTATTTATTTTTATTATTATTATTTTTTTTATTTTTACTTTTTTTTTATTTCATTGCTTAAAGTATTACAACAAGTGATAGATAAGTATTACAACAGATGATAGATAGATCTCCAAGTCTGTTAAAATATTGTGTAGTTAAAATTGACTTTTGGTCACATAATGCCAGTTTTATCTTAATAAATTATTTCAAATGTAATGTTTTCATTTGTACAAATTGTATTATCTCTATTTTGTCAGTTAATTTATGCTTTGCTTTTAAATTTTTCTTGCTTTGTTACATGTAATATTGCTCTATTCATATGCTCCTCTCCAATCTTTTGATTTATAATAGTTTTAAGAAATTTTAATCCTCACCCAAGGATATTTTTACTAATTTTAGAGAGTGAGGAAGACAGAAACGGAGAGAGAGATCAATGTGCGAGATATCAATATTATTACAGTAATGCAGAAATTGGGGTAAACATTTACAAAGGCTGATAGAAACTGACATTCCCACAATACTCAAGGATGTGGTCTTTTCTTCAGAATTCTTTTTCACACAAGTACTCTTCCATGAAGCAGTGGGGGAAAATAGTCTTTCACCACAAACAGTTTGAGAAATACTAAGACTATCTAGCATTACTCCCATGATGTTTTATTCCCTGTTTTCCTGAGACAAACATTTATTGATTGTCTCTGCTACATGCCCCCACCAGGGGATCAAACCAGCAGCCTAGACATGTGTCCTGACCTGGATTTGAGTCAGCAACCTTTTTGGTGTACAGGACATAGCTCAACCAACTGAGAGTTCTGGCTGGGCAATAGTTTTAATTTTTATAAAAAATGTCTTTAGCCTATTTCCTAGTTAAAATAATTTCTATATAATATTATTTTTAGAAGCCTATATTAACAAAGTAACTTAATACACTTTATATTTGCTTTATCCAATCCTTTTGAAAAACTTTCTCAATGATGTCATCTTAGATACAGATGATTTTCTAAACATTTTTATTATATATTTAACGTAAACCAATTTTCTTTTTTACAGGTTTATAAAAATTGACTACAAAATTTAGTATTAGCTTTTTCAATGCTCACATGTAATTACCTAAACTTCAATTGTCCTTTAACTCTTACTATTGCTTTACCTCTTTTTAGTTAGATATTAAATTTTAGAAAGATACAAAAAAGTCTTATATTTTAGTATTATGTACCTGAGAGTATTTGTATTTTCTCCAAGTCAAGAAAGACTGCATAGAAAGCCTTACTATTCTGAGGTCATATCTTCTTCCACTCAATATTCTGAAAACTGCCTCGTGAATTTTGGCACCATCACGAGAATGACCGACTTTTCTTCCTTGGTTAGTATCTGTATGTGTTTGTTTTTTTGTCTGGCTTTCCTTCTCGGTAGCTTAGATAATATTTTCTCTATCTTTACATTTCAAAATGGTGTCACAATAGGTCCTCTTTCTTGACATCCCTGAGCAAACCACGAGATCCCTGAGGGTATATCCTCAGCACAAGAGCTTGAGTCATTAGTGATTGGTATTCTTTCACTTCATTATCTAAACTGGACATTTATCATTCTTCTCTTTCAACATTTTCAATAAGTAGCCGTTTGTTTTCTGCATTCTAGGAGAAACTTTTGTATCATCCTCCAGCTTACTGATTCAAAGGAAATTTTCTCTTCCTTTCCAACAATGTGGACTTTTTTTTTCTGTCATCTTTCGTTTATCTCATTACCTTTTAATCTCTTTTGGTTTATTCCTATGGCTCTGTTTTTCTCAGAAATAAAAGTAAGTTCCTTGCCATTTATAAATCATGCCAAAAACATTCTAAGTGTATTCTTTGGTTCTTACATTATATAATTTCAAAAGTATTTTCTTCTTGTGAGTCTTCTGGATACTAATATGCTTCCTTGTAATGTAGATTTTTTTTAACATTCTCTTTTTTATATTATAGCTATTTCTCATTGTGTTACTTTGGGTAGGCAAAGTACTATAGAAATTAACCAAACAAATGATGCAACACAGTAGAAATTCATATTTTGCTGACAAAATAATAGTTGACAAATATATAGGGTAGCAGATCATGTATCCTTCTTACTCGATAAACCAGGCTCCTATCTATCTAATCTAATAAAAGAGTAATATTGAAATTGACCATTTCTATGGGACATCTAAGCCACACCCACCAGCCAATCAGAGCAGCTGTATGCAAATTAACCCAGCCAAGATGGAGGCCGGCAGTCACAAAGCTAGAGTGAACAGCAAGTTTTTGTTGCACCAGGAGTAAACTGTCTGCCTAGGCCGGCTGGGCCTCTCTGTGCCCCAGGCAACATAGTTGCAATTATAGAAGCCATAGAGCTGAACCAAACAGGAGGCTTCCATTGTACCAGCAATGGAGGAAACTGCCTGCCTAGGCTGGCTGGGCCTCTCTCTGCTCATGGCAACATTCTTTCAATTATAGAAGCCATGGAGCTGAAGCCAACAGGAGGCTTCTTTACCTGCCTAGGCCTCGGCTTAATTATAGAAGATAAATAAACCCCAGAAACCTGCTTCCAGCCAGCCTTGCTGGGACATTGGGTCAATGGGAGCTGTGGGCAGCCTGAAAGCCTGAAAATGGCCCTCAGCCCTGCACCCAGGCTGGCCAGGCATCCAGGTAGGGACCCAAACCCTGAAGGGACTGTGGGCAGCCTGAAAATACCCCTCAGCTACTCACCCAGGCTGCCCAGGCACACCAGTAGGGACCCAAAACCTTAAGGGACTGTGGGAAGCCTGAAAACATCCTTCAGCCCATCACCCAGGCTTGCCACACCCCAATGGGGTGAGGGTCCACACTGGGGGGCTTAGCTAGCCTGCAAACAGCCATCAGTCCCTCACCTAGATTGGCCAGGCACACCAGCAGGTGAACATCCCCTGAGAGCTCCCAGACTGCGAAAGGGCACAGGCAGGGCTGAGGGACACCCCGAGTGCACAAATTTTTGTGCACCAGGCTCCTAATATATATATATAAATACATAGGGAATATGCTAATTAGCTGAGAGTCACAACCACTCAGGAGGAGGCTGCATCATGACTGCTGGGGAGGAGCTGTGTGTGCAGATGGGCGGGAGGGGACTGTGTGCCACCCCCACCCCAGCGGCTGCAGGGAGGCTGGGGCTGGGGGCGGGCCAGAGTGGAGACACAAACACAAGAGCACCTGCCCCGACCACAGCAGACACAACACAGTGGGCTGAAGGCATGCTCCAAGCAGCCGCCATGCAGCTCGGAGCACACTGCCACCCCGGCCAACATAACGTGACAGCCATCACTATGTGGGTCAGGGGCACTGGTCCGGGCCCTCCGCGGGGTGCCTCCTCCTGTGATTTCAATCATGTGCTGAGCCTCTAGTTTTATATATCTCTACTAAGGCCTGGATCTTTCTTATCCTCTGCATGCACCTAACAGAGGAATACAACAACTCCAATGAATTTAATTAAAAAACAAAACAAAGAATAGAGTGATAGAAGCTTTTAATTGACCATAACTAGAAATGGAGCACCTTATCATTGCTCCTGTCCTGTTCATGGAAACTCGTCACACGGATACATCTGACTCTGAATGAGCCTGAGAAATGAGGCCATTAGTGTGCCAAAGAGGAGGAAATGGCTTTCTTTAATAGTAGCAGCCTCAGAGAAACTATGGCAACCTATCCTCTGTCAATATATAATCCAGAATGGAGTAGTATTAGTAGGGCATCATTAGAAACAAATACTAATTTGCAACCCTGCTCTTTAAACCTTCTTGGTAAGATTGTCCTTCACACATCTATCCTAAAACTTTGCCACTCATTTGCATATGTTAGCAAATATGTCTTCAATTTTTAAATAGATAAGTCCCATATAAGCTAATATTAAAAAAGTAATTTTCTTATTCAATTTAAAACATTTTTTTTCTAATAATGATCAGCATGATTTAGGCTAGAGATCTATAGTGCAGAGAGTGAGTATTGGACTTTATCACTATTCCTCAGGCACATAATAGAACTATAGTGACTATTATTAGTTCTACAGAAATGGAGGGTTACATTCTTAGTTCTACAGATGGAGAACAAGGTGATATATAAAGATTCAAGCCAATTTGTGATTTTTAATGGAATTAATTCAGGCTTTTGAATCTGTTCCCTAATGAAGTGCAATCTTCTTTCTATCTCAATTGCTTTGTTCTACCTAACTCTGAATATAACTCATGGGGCGAAAATAATTAAATGCTCAGTAGGATTTATTTCTATCAGGATTTTTTATGTTTCCTCTTAGCCTACTGGTTTTAGTCAAAAGCTACTTCTGGAAAGCTTGCATTTTCACCAGCATCCCACAATACCCCCAATTACCACTGTGTTTTCTTCAGAATCCCACCTTTCTTTCCCAGTTCTTCTCTGAGATAGGTGACTTCTGTCTAAATTAAGGAATATGGCAGGTGTGATAATATTCAGGGTTGAACAAGTGTTATTGCTCAGTTTCTGAAATCCATATGTACTGAGTAAGGCGACATATATTAGGAGTATTACAAAGCATAGCCTTACCATAATAATAAAAAAAGGTATTTTATGAATGATGCTTAGGTGTGCCATAACATGAAGGCCTGAGTAAAATTTTTCTTAATCCAGATTTATACGCCTTGTGATTGGTGCCAGTTTGTTTTTGTGTTAAATTTTATGGAAGCCATAATTTTAGGTACTATTATGAGTTTCCATGTTTTATGCAGTGACTTCACAGGCATTTTTTAAGTGAATAACTTGTTATTTTTATTTAAACATTATATATTAGCTCAGTAGCACATGTATATAATTTTTAAGTAAAAATAAAATTTCTGACTGAATAAATGTGCTGTAGTTTGTCTAGATTTATCGTTATTGGATTCACAAACAAAAATGAGAGCACTGTTATAAATTACAGCTTTGTCTGCTTTCTCTCACTTGTCTAAGGCAGTCTTCCTCAAAGCATGTTTTTCAAATTGACGTCATTTGGCAACATTTTGTTACTAATCCACAAAGAAGTAATGCAGAAATTGGGGTAAACATTTACAAAGGCTGATAGAAACTGACATTGCCACAATACCCAAGGATGTGGTCTTTTTTTCAGAATTCTTTTTTCACACAAGTATTCTTCTATGAAGCGCTGGGGGAAAATAGTTTTTCACCAAAAATAGAGAAATACTCTCTGAGAACTATCTCACACTACTCCCAAGATGTTTTATTCTCTGTTTTCCTGAGTCAACCTCCACGTTTGGCGCCCCGGATCATCCCTCATTAGTTAGATGTTTATCTCCAACCTGCTCTCCACCTCAGTGAATCCAGGCCAGTTTTGCACTTTCTCCATCATCCCCATCTTTTTCCTTGGGCTCTCAGGATCATATGTTTTGTCATCAAGACTCCCCTAGATTCTCAGTTTCTTTTCTGAATTTTTACAAAACAATATTCACCCACCTCTGCTCTACCACTTTCTAAACTTCTTTCACTTTGCTCCTTCATTTTTCTGTCAATTTCATAAGTATTCTGTATCTTTTTAAAAAATTTTTCCCACTAATGTCCAAACATGCTCTGATTTTCTCCCATCAAAAGCTATCTCTATCTCCCCTTCTGTCCATCCATTTTATACTTTATCGACAATCATCAGTTTATCTATTCTGATCCCATGTCTCTTTCCAGACACCGCCTCATTCCACTCTTCCCTTTCATAACAATAATGAAATTTGAACAAATAATCTATTCTCTGAGCACTTCCTCATTTTCTCTTCCCTCCTCCGGTCATCTCTGCTGCTTTTGCTAAGGAAACCTGTAATTTTTACATTGACAAATGTTGCTTTCTCGTTCTCATCTTAATTGATATCTCAGTAGCATTTAATGTCAAATACCACTTCCTATTCCTAAATATGTGTATTCCTTCGTATTCTCCTTTATCTATTACACTTTATTTTCTCCTATCTTATTGCCCCATGTCAGTGTCTAGTGCTGGATCCTTCTTTAATGCCATTTGACTCTTGGCAACTGAACACCCCAGTATTCAGTCATCCAACACAATCCTCTTCTCTGAATTCGTGTTCCTCGGGTATCACCATTCAGTTGTATGACAACACATAACATTTATTTTCTGAGACTCCCAAAAATCTATCTCTAACTTTGCACCTGAAATTCAGATTTATGAATACAAAGGCTTACTAGACATCTCCACTTAGATAACTAAGATATGTGTTCATTTCAAGTGGAATTCACGTTTTTCTCCCCTGAATGTATTGTTCCCCAGATTTCCCTTTCTTGGAAAATGGTACCAACACTCATTCACTTAAGTTGCTAAAACTAAAAGTTTTAACCAAAAATCATTATTAATTCCATGTTTTCTTCCTCCTTTCTTTTGGCAAGTATTTTTAGCCTTGTTTCCAAAATATATCACAAATACTTTCACTTAATTTACATAGAACCACTAACATATTTGGCCTGACCATATTATGTCTGGACCAAGCATTCTTTGTCCTCCATTCTCCTAGCCTCAGTCAGAAGAACATTTGAAACATCCACTCTTCAAGAATCAAAAGTCCACTAGAAACTATTCTCTATATTTATAACATTTAAATTCTTTTTAGTGACTTACAAGTATTTAGTCTTGTATCTCTATCAGAAGTCACGCTAAGCCCTACCGGTTTGGCTCGGTGGATAGAGCATCAGCCTGTGGATTGAAAGGTCCCAGGTTCGATTCTGGCCAAGGGCATGTATCTTGGTTGTGGGCACATCTCCAGTAGGAGGTGTGCAGGAGGCAGCTGATTGATGTTTCTCTCTCATTGATGTTTCTAATTCTCTATCTCTCTCCCTTCCTCTCTGTAAAAAATCAATAAAATATATTTTAAAAAATATAATAATAATTAATAATTTATTAATAGTTAATAATAGTTAATAATAGTTAATAATTTTGCCCCTTAGTCGCAATAATTGGCTTTCTTTCAAATAACTCAGAACATTAGTATTTACTGTTTCTTTTGCTTATAATACTCCCCCCCCCCCAAACTTCAGATGGTTGGCTTCTTAGTATTTATGTCTTATGTAAAAGCCCCAACTCTAACAGGTTTCCCCCAAACAATCAATTTAAAGGTATATCTCCAGTGTTTGATATCACAATACTTTCTTCAAATTTCATCCAAACATGAATTTCTAGTAATACTATTCTTGTTTTGTGTGAGAATTCTTTTCTTGTTTATGGTCTGTACACCCCTTCTCAAATAAAATGTATGTTCCGAAGTTAGTCTTATGTCCCATAATGACAGGAGGGCTTAAAATACAGGAGACAGTTAGTAAATACTTTTCCAATGAATGAAATGTAGAAGCAGCTGCATTGACAGCTATTTAATACTTACCGAAAGGTTCAGAGTGGGCCAGGGTCATGCACCTATGACATGAGACCACAATGTAGCAAAAGAACTTTTATTTCAGGCACCTGGGTGCAGGTGCACTGAGTCCGAAAAAGGAATCAGCAATGACTGAAAGGGGAGGCAGACCCCTTTTATTAACTGCTATTGGCTGCAAACAGTTCTGCTGACATAAGGGTCTGGTCCCTCCTTGGTTCCTTCCATAGCCAGATGCCTAGTGGTTATCTAGGCTAAGCTAAGCTCAAGGTCGCTAGCTTGCTGCAAGGTATCTGCTAAACACAATATGTTTCCTCTGCCCCATTTTATTCTCTCCAACCCTTTCACTTACCTAATGATTAATACAGTTCTGTTGATTTAAAACTGTATCTACTCTATTTCTCAAGACAGGAAAGATGGGAAAATGATGTTGCATAATAAAGTATCTCTGGCAGGCAAATGAAAATTAAAAATATATAAGATATCGAACGTACATTTTAAAGTGCAGTTATTATAAACTAGAGGTTCGGTGCATGAAATTTGTGCACTTGGTGCAGGGGGCGAGGGTGTGGGGGAGGTTCCCCTCAGCCTGGCCTGCACCCTCGTGCAATCCAGGAGCCCTCAGGGGATGTCCGACTGATAGGCGGGCCTAAGCCAGCAATTGGACATCCTTAGCACTGCCGTGAGTCTGGCTTCTGGCTGAGCAGTGCTCCCCCTGTGGAAGCACACTAACCACCACGAGGGGCAGCTCCTACATTGAGTGTCTGCCCTTTGGTGGTCAGTGCATGTTTTAGTGACTGGTTGTTCTGCCATTGGGCCTAAACCGGCTCTCCGACATCCCCAGATTGTGAGAGGGCGCAGATTAGGCCGAGGGACTCCACCAGTGTATGATTGGAGCTGCGGAAGGACAGGAGGTTGGCGGCTGAGGAGGGACTGCAGGAGGGCTCCAGAGCATGTCTGGCCCATCTCACTCAGGCCCGATTGGCCAGACTCCAACAGCAAGCTAACCTACTGGTTGGAGCGTCTGCTCCTTGGTGGTCAGTGCACATCATAGCGATTGGTTGAGCGGCTTTAGCATATCATTAGCATATTACACTTTAATTGGTTGAACAGCCAACTGGACAACCAGACAGTTAGCATATTAGGTTTTTATTATATAGGACAAGTGAAATCAGCTTTAATAGAGTTTGCAGCTTCAAAGAGTTAAAATTAAAAAATAATGTATTTTTACAGATTATTTGCTTTTCAATTCTAAAGACATGGGAAGAGACTGAGTTTACTGACAAAGCAAAAATTAAAGTAATTTAAGTAACCAAGCTAATTTAGATGCCTTTAAAAAGTGCCAAACTATATTTTATTACTTTTTAATTACAATTAATCTATTTCTGAAGTTCTAATTAAATGCCTGGATGATAAAAATGTTTTTGTTTTAGTTTTTAAGGAATTAGTGATTGTTTCATTCACTATAAAATTGAAAATGCACTTGGATTCCATAACAAAGTGTTAGATATTGAGTTATAATGCACTGTAGACATTAAAATATGTGTGTATTGCTTTAAAATGTATGTATGTTGCATTAACTATATTCTCTTAAAATATCATAAAAATATTTTTCCAGTTTAACTTGGTATGAATATTTTAAATTTGGGTTTGGGAACTCCTTTTGTAAGTCAGAAACTGATATTAGTGCCTATTATTATTATTATCATTAATTGTTGAAAGTATCACTTTGTTTTATCAGAAAAAAATAATAACCACTGTTCAAGTTATCATTATAGATGGCATCTATAGTATTATATTTTACTCTCAGCAAGTCTATCTCCAATTGTTTGTGCTGATATATTCAGACTAAAGGCCCAGTTCACAAAAATTTGTGCACTCAGGGGAGTCCCTCAGCCCAGCCTGTGCCCTCTTGCAGTTTGGGACCCCTCAGGCAATGTCCACCTGCTGGCTTAGTCCTGCTCCCCGGGGGATCAGGCCTAAGCTGGTAGTCAGACATATCTTTGGAAGCCCAGGAGCCCTTGGAGGATGGCCACTTGCCAGCGGGAAGCAGGCCTAAGCTGCAGTCAGACATCCTTAGTGCTGCTGAGGAGGTGGGAGAGGCTCTTGCCACCACCACTGTGCTGGCAGCCATCAGCCTGGCTTGTGGTTAAGCAGAGCTCCCCCTGTGGGAGCCCACTGACCACCAGGGGGAAGCTCCTGCATTGAGCATCTGCCCCCTGGTGGACAGTGTGTGTCATAGTGACCAGTCATTTTCTGTGGTTTTGCTGTTAGGTTCAATTTGAATATTACCCTTTTATTATACAGAATAGAGGCCTGGCTGGGGGATGGCTGGTTTGCCCTGAAGAGTGTCCTGGATCAGGGTCGGGGTCCCACTGGAGTGCCTGGCCAGCCTGGTGAGGGGATGAGGGCCATTTTCAGGTTGGCCATACCCAATTCAGGATGGGGGTCTCCAGCCTGGGTAATGGGCTGATGGCTGCTTGCAGACTGGCCAAGACCTACAGTGGGAACCCTCACCCCATGGGGTTGTGGCCAGACTGGGTGAGGAGTTGAGGGCCATTTTTAGGTTTCGCACATCCCCTTCAGGGTGGGGATCCCTACTGGGGTGCCTGACCAGCCTGAGTGAGGGGTTGATAGCTGTTTGCAGGCTGGATATGGCCCCAAGCGACCCAAGCTCCCAGAGAGGCTGTCTGGAAGCAGGTATCTGGGATTTATTTATCTTCTATAATTGAAACTTTATAGTCTTGAGCAGAGCTGAGGACCAGCCAGGTCAAGTGGGAAGCTTGGCTTCCTACATTGCTGGGTCAACCCAAGCCTCCTGCTCACTCCAGCTCTGTGGCTGCCACCATCTTAGTTGGGTTAATTTGCATATCCGATCCTGATTGCCTTGTGGGCATGGCTTGTGGGTGTAGTGGAGGTACAGTCAGTTTAGGTGTTTCTCTTTTATTAGATTAGATGTTCATTGGAATGCGAATGTGAATATGTCAAGATTTTTCTTTAAATCATTCATGTCTGTCTATACTTCATAAGTAATTCTTTAATCTTGAAAAAAGAACTTATTTTAGTAGGAGTATTATTACAAATTATCAAAGGCCATTATTATTTTGTATGAATTTGTTATTTATAGAAAAGTATATTTAATCTGTTAAAATTACTAACTCTTTTTATAACTGATATAACGTTTGCATAAATTAATTTAAATAAGATAAAACAATTCTTTTTTAAATTTTTTTATTGCTTAAAGTATTACAAAGAGTGTTAAATAAGTCTCCATTTTTCCCTTTGACCCTCCCCCCTCCTCCCTTATCCCCCAGTGTCTTGTGTCCATTGATTATGCTTATATGCATGCATACAATTCCTTCAGTTGATCTCTTAACTTCTCCTCAACCCTCCAGAGCCTTCCAGCTGTAGTTTGACAGTCTGTTAAATGCTGTTCTGCCTCTGTTTCTGTTTATGTCCATCAATTTATAATGGTCTTTATGATCCATAAATAAGTGAGATCATGTGGTATTTTTCTTTCATTGACTGGCTTATTTCACTTAGCATAATGCTTTCCAGTTCCATCCATGCTGCTGCAAATGGTAAGAATTCCTTCTTTTTTACAGCAGCATTAATAATTTATGTGTATTTGGTTAGAAAAGTAGGGCCAATGTACAGATTGAGTGAGAGCATAGGGAAAAACTGGAACATGTTCTAATACTATAGGATGTGAACTTCATATGAAAGTGGAGATTGATAAAATAAATAAAGAAAAAACATTAAAATGTGAACCATGATTAAATTTCTAGACTATATTTACTGTTAATTATTGTTTTTTAAATATATTTTATTGATTTTTTTACAGAGTAAGGAAGAGGGACAGAGATTTAGAAACATCAATGAGAAACATCGATCAGCTGCCTCATGCACACCCCCTACTGGGGATGTGCCCACAACCAAGGTACATGCAGTTGACAGGAATCAAACCTGGGACCATTCAGTCCACAGGCTGACGCTCTATCCACTGAGCCAAACCAGTTAGGATTGTTGATTATTGTTTTTATTAGTAGTTGATAAAAGAGTGATCAAGAGATAAATAAATTAAATGAAATCTACCAAAAAATTAGTTTCAGATAATCAAGACTGCTTCTAATACCTTCAAGACATTGAGTGAATGCAAATGAAGGCTTCACATACAGGTTACAAATTAAGCTAATACATTGTTAAATAACATATCTGCCTTCCTACTTTGAAAAGTTTACTTCTATAAAAGCAAAATTTTAAAATACATGAAAAGAATGTTTATTACTAAAAGTCAGCAATATATCAAATATAGTAACTTTGTTTAAACATTACTGTTAATGCATTCTTTGATGACTCAGTGAAGTTTGCATATATAGTAAAATAAACAAATTATAAATCAGTATAAAATATATGTTCAGCCTTAGTGGTGTGGCTCAGTTGGTTAAGTGTTGTCCGGTGCTCTTCAAGGTTGCAGGTTTGATTCCCAGTCAGGGCACATGCCCAGGTTGTGGGTTTTAACTCTGATTAGGGTGTATATAGGAGGCAGCCCATTGATGTTCCTCTCTCATGATGTCTCTCTCTTTCTCTCTCTCTCTCCCTCTCTCTTTTCTTCCTCTCTAAAATCAATAAATATATATTTAAATATATATTCATAATATTTCAGATAAATCACAAATTAACATTATTAAATTGATATTTTAAGATAATTTGTGTATAACCAATAGTAGTGCCAACTTATATGTTTCTTGACTCACTGGAATTCTTAAATAGTCTTTTAATAAGTTCAATATGAAAACATTTTACTTTGTTAAAGCAGGAAAAACTACATTTATCAGTATTTTTTTAAGCAATACTAAGATTCAGACATTAACCACAGATATAATATTCAAACATTGTATGAATTTATTCAGAACTTCTGAAACACTTTAAATATTTTCAAGCTACAATATTATAAATAAATCCAGAAAAAAACAATTCCTTGTTAATTTAAAACACAAATTTACCAAAAGTCAACTTGTTTGATGTTTGTCATAAAAATAGTCTAAATAGAATTATTTTAAGAATTATTTGGATCTTACTCTTTTTCAGAGTCATGCAAATGCTTTTCTTTTCTAATTTCCTAGAAATATTACAATGCTGCTTAGTCCACATGTACTATATTTATTTACATTATTTAATTAATATTTACAATTAGTAAGAAAATCTCCACAGGTTTTAAAAACTTTTTATAAAATTTTAATTTGTAAGATCTATTATATCCATGAAATCTGAGGTTTACCAAGCCTATTAATTATCTTTCCTCATACTTAAATTGTGTCTCTTTGCCATGATAGCAGTGGAAAAACCAACAAATTACCTTTAAATTTGGAAATGGTGGCAAGAGATGAGAGAATTTCCCTGGGGTCTCAATAGTGTTAGTAGACTTGATGTTTGGATGATGCATGTGTTGTACAGTGTTGAGCTTTAAAAGATCCTGAGTAACAGAGGCACCCAGAGGTTCTCAAACATATAATACTAGGAGCCCAGTGCACAATAATTTGTGCACTTGGGGAGGGGGTCCCTCAGTCCAGCCTGTGCCCTCTCATAGTCTGGGACCCCTCAGGGGATGTGCAACTGCTGGTGAGCCTGGCCAGCCTGGGTGAGGGGCTGATGGCAGTTTGCAGGCTGGCCAAGCCTGCCCCACCCACCCCACCCACCCCACAGTCAGCCACCTGCCCTGCCCTGCCCCATTCACACAGAGGCCCGCCACCTGCCCCGCCCACCCCACCTCTGTGGCTGCCAGCCTCCATCTTGGCTGGGTTAATTTGCATACCTCCACTCTGATTGGCTGGTGGGTGTGGCTTGGCTGGTGGGCATGGCTTAGGCGTCCCAGAGAGATGGTTAATTTCAATATTACTCTTTTATTACAGTAGATATTTAGTTTTATGTTTAGCCTGTTTTTGATATGCAGGATTCTCTAAAGCTTATGGCAGAAAGGTTGAAAAACAATGGCACATATAATTTTTGTTACCTTCTCTGTATTCACTGTAGATTGCCTCTAGAATATCTCCTTTATCATTTGCTGGCTTAGATCCAGGTATTTTCTTAGAACTCTTTATACCAATAGCCCCTCTGCTTGAACTTTGAAGATCCTATTGGTTTATCTCATTATCTCATGTATTTTGCCATCTGAAATAGGTTTGCTACTCCAATCACACCTGCCATCATGCCAGTCTGTCTCCTACACCAAAAACTAATCTGTTTAACTTTCTTATATTCCCATTTCTTTGTAATAGAAACTGAAGCTAAAATCAGCCATTCTTTCCTTTTAAACATACAGTTTGTTTAAGCTGGGATGGAATCAAAATTGTGACATGGGACCTAAAGTTTAATAGGCTGTGACAGTACAACTTCTTTATTAAAAGGAGTATTGTGTTAGAATTTTTTTAAAGAAAAGGGATAATGAGCATTTTAAAGTACAAACTATGGTTATAGGAATCCTCTTAGTATTTCATTGCCATTGAAAGACTAAACTAATATTCAGTTCATTACCCAGATGCTTCTATGCCCCATTTGTCATTTTTCATTATGATGGAAAAATCAAAACATGATAATTTAAATAGAGTTAGAATTATATCACTTTATAAAAAAGAAGACACATTTTAAAATGTGGATCCAAGTTAATAAAGCCTAAACAATGAAATAATATAAGCTAAAGACTGTTGAGGACAGAAGTCTCATTGCCAAATATATAAAATGAACTCAAACCTTAAAAAAGAAATGCTATTATTAAGTAATATGGTCTCATGTTGTTGCAATGGAAGAAGGTTTTTCATCTGTAGCTGGAATTAATAGCATCTGGAAGAAGAAATTGAATACAAACTGATTTTGCTATTTGGCAATATGGACATAGATATGTTAGATACCTTGAGACAAAAACCACCCAGAAGCAAAGTACATTAAATGAAATAATGGTGAGTCAGATAACTATTGTGAGCTATAGAAGGAAGATGAAAAGTTGTAATGCATTTGTATGAAAGCTAGATAGCTCCGAAAATACAAGCGAGTGCTGGATAGAACAAATTTAAGAATGCTCTGAGCTGGCTACCATGTTAGTGACCTTAAGGAATTCCTTCAGAATAAACTAGTTTACAGACTTGATGCTATTTGCCAGAGAGAAATGAATGTAGAGAAAAATATAGGGACTCAGAAAATGCCAAAGTTCTTTATTGTTTGATGGCAAGCTCCTTGACCAGTTTATGAATGTAGGAATTGAAAAACATAATGAAAAGACTACAGCTAAATAATAGGGTAGAATCGTGGAGTCTTTAGAAGGAAGGAAGTTTAAAGATTAGTTCACCTAACCTCCCAAATACTAAACATAGTTCTAGAGAAATGTGCATATATTTGTTCTGAAGGAAATATAATTAACTAGAGGCCCGATGCATGAAGATTCATGCGAGAGTATATCTTCCATTCCCTGCCTGCTGGTACCAGCTTCCCTCCGGCACCTGGGACCCGGACCTTCGCTCTGGCCAGAGCCACCTTCTGCCTTTGCTCCAGCAGGAACCACCTTCCACCTTCGCTCTGGCCCTGTTGCCCTCCTGTAACTCCCTCCACCCCCCGCACACCCTCATAGCAGGTGTCCCGCCCAGCCCCAGCTGGTCTGTGCCTGCGCATGTGCGCTTCCCAGAGGCCTGGAGCAGCGGAACACAAAGATGGCCCACCTGCTGCCATCTTTGTAGCCTCAATTTGCATATCCCCTCCTTATTGGCTATGGGTGCCACCATCTTTGTAGTGGAGTGACAGTTAATTTGCATACTCTTTTTTTTTTATTAGTTAGTATTTTAAAATGCATAATCTTAAAACAAATTAATATGTTCATGCATCACATTACACACTACTCAACTTTTACCTGTATTTTTGAAATAATTTTGAAGGTAAAAATGACATGATTTAAGAGGATATTTTTGGTTTGTTGTGCATTTGATGCTATTGTTAAAATATTAATTGCTTGAGCAATCTATTTGTATCTTACTGAGAATTGTTTCAAGGAAAGTTAAATTTAAGTAATTAATCTTGATAGTTAAACATTACATGTAATTTGGTACCCATGGATTTTGTGTATCAAATAGTCTATTCAGAACCTGTGACAAAAAATGTGCTTTCACTGATATACTGGTATCTATCTACATAAAAGCCCAAGAGACCATCACAACTGAATGGACAACAGAACAGGCTGCATGGGATAACCAGGCCAGCAGGGGGTTAGTGAGAGGTGACCAAACGACTGTGTACCAGGCTGCATGGTGCAACCAGGCGGCTTAGTGAGGGTCGACCAAATGACCGAGCAGCAGGCTGCATGGGGTGACCAGGCTGGCAAGAGGCACAGTTGGGGACAACCAGGCCAGTGGTGGGGGGATAGTTGGAGGTGATCAGGCAAGCAGGCAGAGGCATTTAGGGGTGATCAGGCTAGCAGGGGGCCAGTTAGGGGCATCAGGCAGTCAGGTAGGTGAGTGGTTAGGAGCCAGCAGTCCAGGATTGAAGAGGGTGCAGCCTGGGCTGAGGGGACCCTCCCCTCCCTGCATGAATGTCGTGAACCAGGCCTCTAGTTTTTAAATGAAGAGACAAATACCTGCTAAAGAAGAACCAGAAAATAATGATTTTTTGTAAGTACAGGAGTATAATTTCCAAAACTTTTTTTTCAAATATTAATCTTATATTTAAGACACATATCCTACTGTATAAATGTGTGCTTTTTGCCTTATAATTTTTTTTTTACTTTTGCCTTATAATTAAGAAAATTAACATGAAGAACTAACTAAAATATGCCTATATTATTAAAATACTAGAGGCCTGGTACACAAAATTGGGAGTGGTCCCTCAGCCCACGCTGAACCCTCTCTAATTTGGGACCCCTTGGTGGATGTCCAACTGCCTCTCAAAATCCGGGACCACTGGCTCCTAACTGCTCACCCCTGACCACCTCTGCCTGCTTGTCTGATCACCCCAACTCCTTCCCAACCTACCTGATCGCCCTTAACTTCCCCTGCTGCTGGCCTGATCGCCCCTAACTTCCTCTGCCTTGCCCCGCACCCAGGACCCAGGATTCCCTCCTCTGGTTGGTTGCAGACACCCAGGACCTGGGCTGGCTTTTTCTGGGCCAAACATAGCTCAGGAGACCATGGGTGGGCAGCTTCGCCTGGGCCACAGATCCAGGCACCTGGGACTGCAGGGTGTGCAGCTTGTTCCTCTCCTGGGCTGCAGCCTGGCTGGTCCCCATTCCTCTCTCACAAGCTCATTTGTGCCTGGCTGGTCCCCATTCCTCTCTCCCCAGTGTTGAGTATCTGAGCCCTTATGGTGTGATGGCATGAGGGCGTGATGACTATTTGCATATTAGCTCTTTATTATATAGGATCTTGTATTGCATTCACTGTGAGCAGTCAAACTTAACATATTTAAAAAAGTGGTCAACAGGATGATAGGATAAAAGATCCTCTAATTGTATCCCCACTACAGCAACAATAATTTGGCAGTCATCCCTGGACAAATATGTTTGTGTGGGAACTTTGGGATCTAGGTAGGAAATTGCAAAGTCCCAGTGGAGTCCAAAACCAAGGAATGCTGTTTTGAGAAGGCAGGCTCTGCCCAGGTGGCAAATTTGCCAATCATGGGCCATTCCACAAACCTGGAAATAGTCCCATCTCCTTACGGACTTTGCCATAGCCCTGCCACTGGCAGCATCAGCCAAAGGACCCAGGAGGAATCATGCCTGACTATATCGTGACAACTTTGGTCTCAGCTGTAGACCCTAAAGCAGCACAAGACTGAGCTCTGGTACCTCAACCACAGTCAAGGAGCAAGAAGCATTCCTGCCTGCCAAGAGACCCACAAAAAGACAGACTCAACCTTGACCTTAGAGGCAGGCCCACCAACTTCTGGATCCTGGAGCAGCCCTGTGATTAATTTTTAGCCCCTCCTAATCAAGGTCTGGGGGCAGTCTTGCCTGCTCAGGAAGATGGCAGAAGGTACAATCCTGCTCCTCAAGGCACACTGCTCAATGACCCAGTGGGAGCCTCAAGGGCGAGGTAGGAACCACTCCCATTTGTCCACGTGGTAACATCTGCAGATCAAAATGCAGACCTTGTAGCAAAACCTCATCCCAGGACCAGCCCTCCTGAGCAAGGACTGGGAGGCAGCCCAGTGTGCTGAGGCACCACACAGGATACATGCTTGAAAGTTTAAGCCACTGGGAACAGTGCTGCCTACCACAGACCATTTGCAGACCCTGCAGCAGCCACATGAGCATGCTCCAATCCAAATCCACTGTGACCGCAGAGGTAATCTCATCAGCCCAGGGGACAGACAAGAAAAAATCTTTACCTGCTGAAACCAGTCTGCAGAAACTGGAAAAGGTGTTTGCTCCTTCAAATTCACAGACATCAATGCAAGGTAGGTAAATAATGAAGATTCAGGCAAATATGGAGCCACCAAATAAATATTTTCTACCACAATGATATGAAACTAGAAATGATATGAAACAAAAGTAAAACTGAAAAATTCACAAATACATGAGCGATTGGACAATACTCTTGAGCAATCGCTTTCTCAAAAGAGAAAGCAAATGAAAATAAAAATTATCTTGAGACAAACAAAAATGGAAATACATCACACCAAAACTTACAGGATAGAGCAAGCAGTTCTAGGAAAAAAGTTTATGACAATAATGCCTATGTTTATAAAAATCAAATAAACAACCCAACTTTACATTTTAAGGAATAGAAAAAAAGAGCAAACTAATCTCACAGTTAGAAGAAGGATATAATAAAAATTAGAGCAGAAATAAGTACAATAGAAAGAAGAAAGAAAAAATCAATGATTCTAAAATTTGTGTTTTGTTTTGTTTTGTTTTAAAGAAAAACAATATTAACAAAGCTTCATCAAAACTAACCAATAAAAAAGAGGACTCAAAATTAGAAATAAAAAAGGAGATATCACAACATATTACACAAATATAAAAGCTCATAAGATACTACTATAAACAATTATATAACAACAAATTGGATTACCTAGAAGAAATAGATTAATTCTTTAAAATATACAACCTACCAAGACTGAATCATGAAGTAGAAAATCAGAACAGACTAGCATTGAGTTAGGAGGTTGAATCAATAATAAAAATTCTCCTAACAAACAAAAACTCTGGACCAGATGGCACCACTGGTCAATTCTATCATACATTTAAAGAACTAACACAATGCTTCTCAAATGTCCCCAAAATTTTTTAAAAAGGGGAAAACTTTCAAACTCAGTTTATGAGGCCAGCATTGTTCTCATACAAATCCAAATAAAGACAATGCAAGAAAAGAAAATTACAGGCAATATCCCTTTTAAATATCCTATATAATAAAAGCCTAATATGCTAAGTGTCCGGTCATCTGGTCAACCAATCAAAGCATAATATGCTAATGACATGCTAAGGTCGCTCAACCACTCACTAGGACGTGCACTGACCAGCAGGGAGCAGACGCTCTGACCAGTAAGTTAGTTTGCTTCTGGGGTCCAGCTGATTGGGACTGAGTGAGACAGGCTGGACATGCCCTAGAGCCCTCCCCCACTCCCTCCCCAGCTGACCAACCTCCTGTGTCCCTCCCTGGCCCGATCATGTACAGGTGTGGTCCTTTGGCCTGGCCTGTGTCCTGCTACAATTCAGGCCGAGGAACTCCCACCCCCCAAGCCCCCAAGTGCACAAATTTGTGCACTGGGCCTCTAGTATATATATATATATATATATATATATATATATATATATATATATATATATGTAAAAGTCCTGACAAAAAAGTAGCAAATCAAATTCAGCAACACATTAAAATAATCATACACCATAATCAAATGGGATTTATTCTTGGATGGTTCAACAATGTAAATCATAATGTAATATACTACATTAGAATAAAAATCTCAATAGATGCAAAGAAAGCATTTAAAAAATTAAATATCCATTCATCATAAAACCTCTCAACAAATTAGGTATAGAGGGAGTGTACCTCAACATAATAAAGGCCATATATTAAAACCTACAGCCAACATATTCAATGGTGAACAGCTGAAAGCTACTATTTAGGAATAAGGCAAAGATGCTCATTCTCATCACTTTTATTCAACATAGTATTGCAAGTTCTAGCCAGAGCATTTAGGCAAGAAAAAGAAATAAAAGGTATACAAATCAGAAAAAAAGGAGTAAAATTGTCTTTATTTACAGATGGTACATCTTACATATAGAAAACCCTGATCACTACAAAAAAACTTTTAGAACTAATAAACAAATTCAATAAAGTTAATGTTTCTATATATTAAAACCAAAAAAAGACTACCCCAAAAAAGAATTGGAACATATATGTGTGGATTTATACCTTGGTTTTCTATTCTGTTTGTTTGGTCTCTGTCTGGGTGTATGCCAATTCTACTATGCTGTTTTGATTACCATAGTTTTGTAATGCAATTTGAAATGAGGAAGTGGAATGTCTCCAGCTTTGTTCTTTTTTTTCAATATTACTTTGGCCATTTGGGGTCTTTCATGGTTTCATACCAATTATTAGGATTAAAAAAATGTGTAAAAAAACAGAACATTGTAAAAAATGCTTATGGAATTTTGACGTGTAATTATATCGTCATAAAAAAGGAGGAAATACTACCATTCATTACTAGATGATTAACCTGGATGATAGACATAGAAAGAAAATATTTTATAAACTCACTTGTATGTGAAATCAAAAGATGGCAAGCTCACAGAAACAGAGTAGAGTGGTGGTTGGGATGGGTTGAGGGGTGAGGAAAATGGGGAATTGTTAAAAGAGTACACATCATTTCTAGTTATAAGGTAAATAAGTTCAGATCAAATGTGCAACATGGTGATTATAGTTAATACTACTCTATTTCATACTTGGAATTTACTAAGAGTACAATAAGTATGCTCAGCACCCACACAGAAAATGTTAACTATGTGAGGTGACAAATGTGTTAATTTGCTGGGTTGTGGTAATAATTTCACAATATATTCTTACTAGAGGTCCGGTGCACAAAATTTTTGCACTGGTGTGTGTGTGTGTGGGGGGGGGTTGGGGGGGGTGTCCCTCAGCCCAGCCTGCACTCTCTCCAATCTGGGACTCCTTGAGGGATGTTGACTTTGAGTTTAGGCTCAATCCCTGGCAATCGGACATCACACTCACAATCCAGGACTACTGACTCCCAAATGCTCACCTACCTGCCTGCCTGATTGCCCCTCACCACTTCCCTGCCAGCCTGATAGATGCCTAACTGCTCCCCTGCCATCCTGATCACCTCTAACTGCCCTCCCCTGCAGACCTGGTCTCCCCCCAACTGCCCTCCCCCGCTGGCCATCTTATGACCACATGGGGGCAGCCATCTTTGATCACCTGGGGACAGCCATCTTGTGTGAGGGTGCGATGGTCAATTTGCATATCACCTCTTTATTATATAGATTTATTATATAGGATATCAAATCACATTGTAACCTTAAATAGGTACACTTTTTATTTTTCAATTATACCATCACAAAGCTGGAAAATAAAATAAAATAAAATATTTATTTAAGATAAAATAAAAATTGTCAGTATTAGATGTGCTATTCTTATTCAAAATTGCGATTTTACTTTTAATTCCTTTGCTCATCCATTCATGGATATAAAGTTCCATTAGGTATCTTTTGCTTAGAGGAATATGAGTTTTAGAAAGTTTTATCATTTTATTTTGAAATATTAGCTAATACAATGTTGTCAATTAGTCTACGAATTCCCAGTAGCAGCAAATGTCTAAATAGAAATTTATGCAATGTCTGTTAGGGCACATTGATGGGGCAAATCATTACTGAACAGAATGTGGTAAATTTCAAGGACAATTTTCAGAAAATAATATGTAAAAAGATGAAGATAAAACTCTGAACAGATGTTTGTGATTAAGTTCTGTGGTCAGAAGGCATACCAATCATTCAGATGTGTTGCCTTATAGGATAAAGTTCAATTTCCCTATCATGACATACAGTACACTCAAATCTCAGCCTACATCTTTGTAGGGTAATTAAAGTATCTTAAAATTCCCTGCATACCTACTTTGTTGATGGGATGGAGTTTTTCTCATATAGCTTTCTTTGCCTAGAATATTCTAATAGTTTATATTATAATCTTTTCACTTTTCTTAGCTGGGATAATTCCAACTATTTCTTTAAAACCCATTGTAAATGAGGCAGAGTAGTATGCACTTCAGCCCTCATCTTTGCCAGCAATACCCCCTCCTCTATATGTATCTTTATAATTATTTGATTTGGTTAAATACTATAATAATAGTATAATATTAAACACTCATGGCTTTAAAATGATTCTTTATCCTAATAAAAGTAATTATCAAATAAAATTTGGCATTTCTCTGCAAAATCCTTTAATCATTTTAAGATTTAATACTACTATATCAAGTAGATAAATTTTTCCATGAATTAAATCATTTCCAATTGTAAGCTTCCTGCTTTAAAAGAAAAACAAAACAAAACAAAACACATTTCTTTTTTTCTATGGATTCAGGAATGTCACAGTGAAAGGGATCACAGATTGATGAAAATACTTGAGAAATTATTTTTGTAATTCTCTTAGGGACACACCAATCATAATATTAGCTAACATTTATGAAGTACTTACTATGTGCTAGGCATTATTCTAATTGCTTTGTGTATTTTAAATAATCTAACCATTATATTATAATTTTATAAAAGTAAGTACCATTTTTATCCTTATTTTGTAAGTAAGGGAATTGAAGCAGAAAGTGATAAAAAGTCATGCTTTTTACAAAACAATCTATACTTGTAGGGATATGAACCTTGGCAGTCTGACTTAAAACTTGTGCTCTTAAAAGATATATTTTAATGTCTCTTTTCTGTGTTAAGAGAATAAACTATATTTTACTAGTGAAACTTATAATGTTCTTACGTGTCTTTAAAAATGTTTATTTATGTCAAAATAATGTTAAATATAGTTTTCTAGGCATGGTGATGGAGAGCAATATAGCAATTTTATTGTAACAAAACAAAACAAACACCTTGTCTACTGCCCCTTAGTAGCCCTCCAGATGATTTTACTTTAGGAAACCTAAAACTCAAGCATTGACTTGGTATTTTGCTTTATAAAAATTGCATTTGCCATCATTATGGTAAGAATGGTGGTTTCCACTAGAGAATTTAAAACTGCTTCAATTTAAAGCAAAAGCACTTATGGAAAAAATGAAAATAGAGGTGACTTCTTATTTCACTGAAAGATCGATTTCTATACAGAGTAACGGTGCTGCGTATAATTGTATTATTGGTATAGGCTTCAGGCCTGGTTTAGAAATGTTATTTTTGTAACTCGTTAAATTGCTTCTATATTGGCATTTCCATTATCTTCAAAATATTCTGCCTTAGAAATCCACTTGTTGTTTCTTTTATTTGCTAAAGTAAGAAAGTATAGACAACAATATAATGAATCAATACTTCACAGCATTTTTTTAAAAATTCATCCACTTAACTAACCTTTGAAATATTTCTGCATTTTACTTTGTTAGACAGGGTTCCAAGCAATGACCATTAAGAGCATATATGCAGCTATTATTTCCTTAGGTAAAAAAGAATTGGACTATTTCCAGGCAGAATCATGGAGTTTCAAAATTTACATAGAACCTTGAAACAGCTAATCTGATCACTTCATCTTATTGAATATGAATTTTGTATAAAACCTGGGTGCTAAAAAAAAAGGAGAGTGTCACTGGCATACGTGCCCTGAGCTCGATTGCTGTAGCTGTGAAAGTCACCTGCTCTGTGAGGACTGATACCTACATTTGGAGGTATCAGTCACACTAAGTAAACTGGCTAATAACTAGTGCACTAAAACTAATTGTGTACGTAGATAAATAGGCTAGTTGAAAATTTCTATAGATATATGTATACCTTCTTTTCATTTTGTAAAATGAAATGGATAGACTAGATGCTATCTAATGTCTTTTTCAGATCCATAATTCTAAGTACAGAACAGTATACATGCATATTTTTTCCTAAGGGTTTGCAAAGAGTCTATTTACTTATTTCGGAGCCAATACTTTTAAGCTTCATGTGTAACCCTACCACCACCCCAAACTAAAGCTTTCCCACCAAATAGGCGTAGATATACAAGAACCCTAAGAAATGGTAAAGTTGCGAGATGAAATGAGCTTGAGTATTTAATTCACAACATAAAAAAGTTTGCTGTCATTCAGGAACAGTGATTTGGGACTATTATGTGAACAGGAAATGACATTCTATTATGTTTAAGTCTATTTTTAGTTTGTCATACTAGATAGAATTACCTAACTTATAAGAGTTGCAACTTAACAAGACAACAGACCATTTTAATGTGTCTTCAATCATTAACTGTTCTGCTATAAGGACTTGTATCAACTCTGTTTCTAAGGGGGTTTCATACAATCACTCCTCTTTTTGATCTCAGGATGATTATTAACAGTATAATTAATTAATTTTATTTTGTCAAAAACTACGTAGGCAGAGGAAGAACTATATTTTATATATTCAAAACTATTTTATTACAATGTTCTGAACATAGAGAATGGCTAAGAATACCCTAAATAATTGAAATTTCCTTTTAGGATAAATTATATCATTTTTAGAGCTTGTTTAGATTCTTATAATGAAGAGAAGAGTTTCATTTATCTTGAGAATAATATATATTTCTCTGGAGAGCTATTTTCTATTAAGAAGTGTACATATTCAATACATACATGTGCAGAATGTTGAAGGCAAAAGAAGTTACTTGGGCAGATCAACTCTATCAATTTAGGTGATCAATACCACATACATTGTTGATTTATATACAATATTAATAGGAAATCATCATACAACAATCTAATCTATTTCCTTTTGTCTTGGTAAAGTACAGGGCACCAGACTCTTCTAAAAGTTAAAATAAATCTACAATGTATATCATTGCCTTCCTTAATAAAATTTCACCTCACGTGGTCTTTGACATTTCTTTCACATTGGACCAGAGACCCTAAAATGTAAGGTATAGTGACCCTTATGTTAGTGTAAATATAATTTTTCCACATTTTGTGTTTTAAGTAAAAGAAATATGTCATTATTCATAACATATTTCCTGGGAGTTTTATCATAAGGTTATTCCCATTATTATTATAGTAGACTAGTAGCCCTGTGCACAAATCCGTGCTCCAGTATGTTGCTGCCCTCCCTCCTGTAGCTCCCCCTGCACCCCCCCCTCATAGCTTGTGTCCCTACCTTCTCCTGTAGCTCTCCACCATCTACTTGGTTGCTTTCCTGCCCCCTCCTGTAGCTCTCTGCTGCCCACTTGTAGCCAATAGGTCACTGCCACACTCCTGTAGCTCTTCGCCTACTACCCAGCCTTCCTGTAGCTCCCCTCCGTCCCCCTCCCTCCACCTGCCCTCATATCTTGCTGCCCTGCCATCTCGTGTAGCTCTCCTCAACTGGCTTGTACCTCGCTGGCCCACCCTCCTGCTGATCCATGATCTGGTCTTGACACCATTGTTCATTATGCCTCAGGGCATAGTGGCTAATTAGCATATTCCTCTCTTATTATATAGGATTATATAGGACTAGAGGCTCAGTGCATGGAATTCATGCACTCAGGGGGGGTGGTCCCTCAGCCCAGCCTGCACTCCCATGGGGAGCAGGCCTAAGCCATTAGTTGGACATCCCTAGTGCTGTGGCAGAAGCAGGAGAGGTTCCCACCACCTCCACTACCACTGTGCTCGCCAGCCACAAACCCAGCTTCTGGATGAGCTGACTCCCTCTGTGGGAGTGCACTGACCACCAGGGGGCAGCTCCTGTGTTGAGTATCTGCCCCCTGGTGGCCAGAGTATGTCATAGAAACAAGTCATTCTGCCATTCATTGGTTTGCATATTAGCCTTTTATTATATAGGATTGAAAGTCCAAAATTTATTGTCCTTTGTCAAGACACAGATGGTAATAAAGGCAAAAGAAGTTAAGTATAGGATTTTAGAAAAATCAAGCCAATAATTTTTAACCTTTCTCGCTTCCTGGAACACCTATCATGGAACTAAAGTTCTGTGACACATTAAAAAAAAATACATGTTTTGCATATCTGACAAAAATAGGCATGATTCTGATTCATGCATATTAAATGGCTATTGTGGTAGCTGTTGTAATTTTCTTTAATTTGACAACTTAATGTAAAAGAGGTATCACATGTTTTAAGAATTCTTGTGGCACACCACTGTGCCTGCTGTGCACACCAGTTGAAAATTACTGAGCTAGGTAATTGAAAGTTTAGAGAACACCAATCCAATGTTTTGACCATCACTAATCTCAAATAAGGTGTCAGAGCTAAGGAAGGGTAACATTAACCACTCATATTTTCACATATAAAAGCCTCTAGTCCATGGGGATAGAGAAGAGATTTCTTTCATCTAACAAGTTATATATCAATGTCTTCAGGTCAGGAGGAAGCAAACATTAAACATCTCTTATAGACTGAAGTTTTCTTTCAATCCATTCCAGACACTCTTATGTTAGAAAAATGAGTGGCTTGTGGTTAGACTTTATCAAATGCAACAGAAATAACTTCTTACTGTCACCAATGAAGTTCAAGTAGAGGAATACCATGAATATGTATCTAATGAGTTAGATACTACAGGAAATGTGAATTGATGATTTTGTATAAAAGTAGAGCTAATATTTTTCTTATCTAAACTTAGAATATATAACAATCACCTGTTCCAGGCATTGGAACTAAAAAAGTAATAAAGTACAACATGATTCAATAATTTAGAGGACAAATAATGTGCTTATTCTGGTACAAGGTGGACTATTTCATTTCATTTTCTATGGTTTGTAAATCTATACTTCTCAAGGAAATGAGCATTGTGATTTCTTTACCCCAGGAAAGTCATACTTGATGGAAATATCTAGTTAATACCAATTGTTCCATGCAGATTTGTAACATAGAGTAATAGGCCTATGAAGATTGATAGTGGAAGAATAATTTATTTATTGATTCTGAGTTTCTGGATTTAAAATTTGAAATATAAAGGAAGAGAAAGAACACATACTTGTAGAATAATATTTGTAAAAATTAAAAGAAACATTAAAAATGCAGAAATTTGTTTTTCACATTGGACTAGAGATACTAAAATACATAAAAAATATTTGTATAAGGAACTACAATCTAGTAATAGATACTAGTAGATAGATAGATAGGTGATAGATAGATAGCCTGTGGACATTCCTCTTAGTCTTCTCCACTCCTCAAAAACTTTGGTACATGGTTTAGACATTTTTCTTTATCCCAGTCCTAACTTTATATGGATGAATATCAATGCTTATGTATACAATGTTTCCAGCTTTAGTGCTCATCAGCTCTTAAAATTCTTGACAATAAATTATCTTTTTTATCTCCTCCACTTAAGTCACTAACTCCAATCTTCATACCTCGAGTCATTTCATAACTTTAATCTTCAAAAAATCAGTAATCCATTAATCATGCTCCATTGCCAGTGTCTCCTTTCCTATGGCTTGTTCAACTACCTCCAGTTTTTTTGTTTTTACTTCATTAAAATTCTTAGTTGCTTGAATTTGTTGCTCTCTAAAACCTCATTAGATATCTCTTCCACTTATTTGATATTCAACTTTATTAATTTATAATGATTTTTATTAAAAACATGCATGCTATAGCCCAGCCAGTATAGCTCAGTGATTGGATATCAACTTATGCACCAGGAGGTCACAGTTTGATTTCTGGTCAGGTCCCCAGTGGGAGGTGTACAGGAAGCAGATGATTCTTTTTTATCATTGATGTTGTTATCTCTTTTTCCATTTCCCTTCTTCTCTGAAATCAATTAAAATATTTTAAGATATGCTTGTTATATATAAACTAGGGGCCCAGTGCACAAAAATCTGTGCACTTGGGGGTGTCCCTCAGCCCAGCCTGTGCCCTCTTGCGGTCTGGGACCCCTCGGGGGATGTCCACCTGCTGGCATGCCTGGCTAGCCTGGGTGAGGGGCTGAGGGCTGTTTGCAGACTGCCCACAGTCCCTTCAGGGTTCAGGTCCCTACTGGGGTGCCTGGCCAGCCTGAGTGAGGGGCTGAGGGCCGTTTTCAGGCTGCCCACAGCTCCCATTGACCCAATGTCCCAGCGAGGCTGGCTGGAATCAGGTTTCTAGGGTTTATTTATCTTCTATAATTGAAACTTTGAAACTTTGTTGCCTTGAGCGGAGGCTATAGCTGGCCTAGGCAGGCAGTTTTCTCCATTGCTGGTGCAACGGAAGCCTCCTGTTTTCTCTAGCTCCATGGCTGCCGGCTGCCATCTTAGCTGGGTTAATTTGCATACAGTTGCTCTAATTGGCTGGTGAGCATGGCTTGGCTGGTGGGCGTGGCTCAGGTGTAACGGAGTGAGGATCAATTTGCATATTACTCCTTTATTAGATTAGATATTTCCTACCTCTCTAAATATTTGTCACACATATATTGCAAACTTTCATCTTCTTTGAATCTAATAAAATATTCCAAGATTGACCTTGATTGTTCAATCACTACACAAGATTTTCATATAACAGTACAAAATTTTCTAATATGCTAGTAAATTCTTAACTACCAACCACAGTTGAGTTCTTCAACATGGTTCTGCAATCCTACTACATTTTTGGTCAATTCAGCCCTTTCTTCCAAATGTCTTATTCAACACTATTCTGCCCTCTTTGAACACCCAACTTTCAATTTCTTCCAAATCTATAAAAAGATGACCTTGGGAAAGAAAAAATGTTTTTATGCTTTATTATTTCTTCATATGTACAGTTCTTTCTTAAATGTTAGCAGTGTTTTAAGTTACATTATTATGATTATTAATATCATCAGTTCTCCTTCCCCATGTTACAATGAAATCCATTCTCCTGCTTAAGAATAATTCATCAATTCATCTCTACTCTGGATCCTCTGTCATCTGCTTTCTCATTACATTATCTGTTATCTATTCTTACTTTGATTTTCTATACCTCTCTCATACTGCCATCATTCTCATTGGCTTTTAAATAAACTCAAGTACATTCTATTAAAAAACTGAAAGGGAAAAGCAACAGAGTCTTACTTGGCCCCAAATACCTGTCCAAATACAGTCTTCTTTCTTATTCTGCACAAAACCCTCACAGGGCTTATCTATATATTCCATTTCACTCTATTTCCTTCCTTTCTTTTCTTAATTTCCCACTCACTACAACACCAATTTCCCTTCCATTCTGCATCTCTCTATTATGAAAGTCTTATCAAGATCACTTTTTATTTCCATGTCACTAAATCAAACTAGCTTTGTTTGTGTATGTGTGTGTGTGTGTGTGGGGGGGGTGTCTTTAAGTTATCTCTTCCTGAAAACACCTTCTTTAGCTTTAATTTTTTTTAAATATATTTTATTGGTTTTTTACAGAGAGGAAGGGAGAGGGATACAGAGTGAGAAACATCGATGAGAGAGAAACATTGAGCAGCTGCCTCTTGCACACCCCCCACTGGGGATGTGCTGGCAACCAAGGTACATGCCCTTGACAACAATCGAACCTGGGACCCTTGAGTCCACAGGTCGACGCTCTATCCACTGAGCCAAATAGGTTAGGGCAATTTTTAAAAATTCTCCAGATTTTGCTTCTATTTCTCATCATGTACAATCCATATTAAAATGAGATTTTTCAAATCTCAGTCCCAGGATCTTAGGTTGTCATAAACTAGACTGAACTCCTAGGCAATGCCATTAATAAATATGAATTCCATTAATACATTAAATAGATTACTCAAAAATAATGTCTCTGAAAAGCATTGCCTTTTAGCTCCAGAAACATGTATCTAATTACTTAATTGCAATCAATTATTGGAAATGTCAAAGGCTCTCTTACACCATAAAGACAAAAAAAAAACAAAACAAAACAAAAAAAACTTACCTGTTTTTACAAATGGCTGTATAACCCATCAGCTATGAAAGCCAGGAATCTAGGAATCAAGCATTACATCTGCCTCTCCATTACTCCTGATAGCCAAACCATCCAAAAAGTCTATTGATGTATGAGATATATTAAAATTTTCACAAGTCTGAACACTTCTCACTGTTCTTCCCTAGTCCAAACTGCTATCATTTCTTCTCTCACAACATTCACATTTACCTCTCAAAAAATTTTTTCTATCCAGAACAATCTTTTATGAGAGCAAATAAGAATATACATGGATTGTACCATTGATCCCCAGTAGGTGACTTGCAGGAGGCCGCAGATGAATGCTTCTCACATCAATGTTTCTCTCTCTCTTCCTCTTTCTCTTCCTCTTTCGCTAAAAGCAATAAAAAACAATAAATATTTTTAAAAAGAATATATCACACCAAATACATAAAGCAATTCAATAACTTATTGTTCTTAGCGTGACTACAATGTATCTCAAAGTCTAAAAGATACATGTTTTGGCCCCCAGCTTAGTCTCCACACTCACCTATAGTATGCTGTGCCTAATTGCAGCTTCAATGGCTTTCTTTAAGTCCATATTCACCAGGCAATCTCACAACATGTTTTTACATCTCATGTTTCCTCCACTTGATTGTACTTTCTTCTCTCCCTCAGATTACTGACGCCTCTGTCTGTATGAAATCATCACTTTGGAGGAGATTTCCCACAAATCTTTTACTAATTAAATAATCTATTACAAACACTTATAAGTCTGCATCTTTTCTTTGTAGCATATCAATTTATGTGCACACTAATAATAATAGGACAGAGGGTGTGTCTTTTTATCATTATTGTATCCTTAGTTGTTAGTGTGACTGGTCCACACAATAAGTATTTCACAAATAGTTGAATAGCTAAATGAAAAACTAACAGAATGACTTACTGAGAGGTGACTTTTAATTAATTTTTTATGGGGGACTGAAACAGTCCATTTACTATTAAGATTTCTCAATAACATGATGATTGCACCCACTTTCAATTTTAATTTATGACATGGCATTCCCGAAGGAGTAATACTATTAAGAAATTTGATGGGAAAATTGTCCTTTTCAGAATCATCTGTGGAATCAATGGAATCATCTCTCAAATATGTGTGAAAATCTCCATCTTCATTGTTCTGAACCTTCAAAGATAACATGTACTACAGGATCAAGAGGAAGCAAGAATCAAAGCTATGCTATTCAAACCAGCTTCTTGGAACTGTTATAAATAATGTTGGATCCAAGAACATTTTTTTAATATTCTTGTTTTACTGTGATTTTTTACTCAAAGCAATTTTTGACAAATGTTATTTTTTTTAATGAACTTCCATTTGGTCTTTTGTTTTCAGTTTTGCTCATTAACAAAATCAGTTGAAAATTAAAAAAAAAATCCTCATCAAGTATATCCAAAATTTCTTCATTTACTTTTTAAACGTGCTCATTTTTTGGACAAAGAATTGCATTTTAGATATATATTTTAATATTATCTATACATATAATATTTCCAAAAGTAGCTTTAATAATAGATCCATTACAAATCATTTCACAGAGGATTTCAATAATATCCATTTCTAAATGGAAACTATCAAGTTAGCCATCTCCAAGTTTTACTAACCATCTAATCTAATAAAAGAGTAATATGCAAATTGACCCTCACTCCATTACACCTAAGCCACATCCACTGGCCACGCCACACCCACCAGCCAATCAGAGCAGCTGTATACAAATTAACCCAGCCAAGATGG